>JAQGCS010000056.1:0-41188 GCA_034702105.1 Fuscozetes fuscipes
ATGGCTACTAGAGTCGAATCAATGGGGAGTCCAGTGCCGAGTGCTGCATTGTCAAGAACTCCAGGAACACCTCATAGCCCACTAGGACAAAGACAAAGAAGAGAGCGGCGGACTCCGCCGCCGGCTCCACAACGAGCTTCGCTCTTCGCTCAGGAAGGGCGAAGAGGTGGGCAAAGAGAAAGGGGAAGAAGACTTTTTGGAGGCACTTCTCCAGATATAGCGGAAGGTATGGCAGGTTTGGCAATTTCACCCTCAACTCCAAGGACCCCAGGAATGGCTACTAGAGTCGAATCAATGGGGAGTCCAGTGCCGAGTGCTGCATTGTCAAGAACTCCAGGAACACCTCATAGTCCACTAGGACAAAGACAAAGAAGAGAGCGGCGGACTCCTCCGATGGCTCCACAACGAGTTTCGCTCTTCGCTCAGGAAGGGCGAGGACTGAGGGGAAGAAGGCTTTTCCAAGACACTTCACCAGAAGACACTTCAGAAGGTAGGGAAGACACTTCAGAAGGTAGGGAAATCTCACCCACACCTTCGACTTCGTATGTACGAGCCCCTCCACAATACACAATGCCTTCTCTCTCTCTGCCTGAGGAGAGACAAGAATATGCATCAGAAACGAGTTTTAGACCTCTGCATAACTGGCCACTAGTTTTGCAGGACAGTAATGACATGTGGAAATCTGGGCGAGTAAACTGGCCAGGCAGATTACCACTTCCATCTGTCCACCTAAGCCCACCTCCACCTTATAGTTCGCCAAGACAAATACAACCAAGAGGGCATATGACTCCACAACAACAAGGGCAAAGAAGTAGGCTTTTCCAAGACACTTCTCCAGCAGCAGGTATACAGACTTCACCATCATGGGAGTCATCCAGAACACCAGGAAGAGTTCAAAGATGGAGGCCGCCGCCGAGTTATGATCCATCGGGTTCTGGTCCATCGGGTTCTGGTCCATCGGGTTCTGGTACGCCTGGTTCTGGTCCACGAGGTTTCGAACGAGGTAGAGACACTGGCTCAGGTTCTGGTCCTCCAGGTAACAACCGAGGTAGAGACAGCGATTCAGATTCAGAATGAAGAAACAGAAGGATTTGATGACCAGACGGAGGCAAAAGCCTAGGAGCAAAAAGATCAAAATAGCACTAAAAAATTCACAATAAAATTAGCTAAAGCATTTTCTAACACACAAAATATTATAACTTTGTAGTGTACATTTGGTAAATACATGGTTAATATGTATGTGCATGCTGGGCACTTTATCGCGCCAAATATATTAAATACACTATTAGGCACATTTTAGAGCTAAAAGCTGAGTACCCATTAAGGTTTGGACTGGTTTTGAGCTTTGAAGAACGGGTTGCGTATGAGCTTTTTAAAAATATGTATCAGTCTCAATGGGTATTCTATTTATTTCAATAAAGGTGAAATTCAATCGATTAAATTTGGAAACAAACTATTATTTGTGATCAAGGCAATTGAATCAGTATTAAAAAATTCATATAATGTACGTATATTTAAAATTATGAAATGATAAATTTTAAAAATCAATGCCAAAAATTGCAGTATTTTAATATGCGTTTTCGTGGGTCTCGCGTTGGGTTGGGTAAGGGCATATGATCATGGATATGGGATGGGTATGGACCTTAAAAAGCCCAAAGGTGCACTATATCTAGAATTCACGCATTGACTTAAATTGTCAATTATTTGTTTATGTCGATCAAAGTTTGAATTTTCAACTGATTTCAAAAAATTGCATTCGTTTGTAGAAAACGATGTCATTATCGCGTTTAGTTACGTACGGAAACCATCCGCAGTCAGTCAATGGAATAATGATTGCACTGAAAGATGAATTAATTGGAAAGAGAAGTGTTCCCAAAATCAACATTTTGTTGTATTTGTTTCCACCCAATCGTCCCAAAAATGTTTATCATTTGTTGGAAAAAGTTAGAGAAATGATTTACGGTTGCATTCAATCGATGCCAGAGAGTCAACAAATTCGAGACCACATCTGTAGTGAACTCCAGAAAACAGATCTTTTAGTTATTCTGATCGAAAAGCTGCCAAATCTCGCGATGGAAGGCATGAAAGACATTGCACTCATTTATGAATATGCGATCGGACAGCAAATCGGAACTCGTTTTCCTATCGTTGAATACATAGTTTCGAAGCCAATCATAGTCGAGATGTTAGTTCATTATTATGCTAATCACTATTTGGTCACAATTTGTGGACAAATTATTAGAGAATTCCTTCGTTTCGAAGAACTTACAGAACTATTTTTCAAACGAATGGACATCAAAACAAATGAGAAATTGTATCTCAAATTCTTGGATTACCTCAAAACTGATTCATTTGTTGTCTGCGCCGATATCTTCGCAACTCTCCACCAATTGTTTTGTCGCCACAAAACTCTGGCCAAAGAAGTACTTCAAACAGATTACAAGCAGTTCTTTGGAAAACTAAATAATTTGCTAATAAGTGAAGACTATTATATTCGAAGAAAGTCTATTAAACTGTTAAATGAAATACTTTATGATCGAAACCATCAGAAAGTTATGAAGGAATATGTGATCCATTCATCAAATCTGTCGATTATAACAAATATTCTCAAAAGCGATTGTTTTTACCCGTCTTTCGATGCATTTCTTATCTTCTATTTGTTTGTTAAAAATCCAAAAATGAGTTCATCAGTAAAAGAAGTGTTTATGAGAGACAAGAATTCATTGATTGAATTCATTGAAAGCTTCCAAAAGGATCGGCCGAATGTTCGCCAATACGACAACGAAAAGACAGAAGTCATCAAAATTTTGAAGGAATTTAAATAAATTCAAAATAACTATAATTATCTATAGTTTAAATATATTAACCAAGTTAATAACTAATTAAATAGTAAATTTGTGAAAATCATAATGAGTTTATCACTGTATGAGACCTATAATTTGATCTCAAACATGATTATTATGCGGTCATTGATGTGCAGATGGACACCAATGCAGATGAGGCAGACGTGTCAATAGCGGCGATGGCTGTGCAAAGAAATTAATAATATGTTTAATCGATAGCAGGTGTGGAAAGTGTAAAGAAGTGTTGAATACTCACAACACAAACAATTTTCGCCAAAAGCTATTGTTTAGTAAAAAGATAATAATTATTGACTCATAAATAAAATCATTAATAATATTACTTATATTTGCAAACCTTTGAATTACTTCCTCTAATAATTTACACTGAATTTCATTCATTGATATCTTATCAGAATATAAGAAAACAAACTTTTGATAAACAGCTGAAGTTTAGATCAATTTTCATTTGTATTATTAAAATTCAATTGTAAATCAAAGAGAATGAAAGTAATCGTAAGAAAAGTTTTTGGTTAATAGAAAGTCATTCGCTTAATGTTCGCCTAAAATTACATTAAATTTAATTCAATATTATTTTGAGCTCTAATAGTGATTGAGTTTGTGATCAATTATTTAGTGATTCAAATGACTATCGATTTATCAAATAAATCATTTCATACATTATTAATGAGAGTTATTGTTCACAATTATTAACAAACGTCTTATCAGATTCAAAGAGATTCTCAGTTATTGACGAAACTATTTCTCAATTAAATTAGTTTTTAATACACGACTTATTCTAAGTTTAAATAAATTTTCGCTCAAATTCGCTAAACTACTAATTGAAGGCCTGAGCGGTTCGGCATTGGGTGTCATTAAATATGACTAAATTGGAGAGTGAGGTCCCACTACGAGCACTGCTTTAGACCAAAACAGCCCCGACTTTCGTATTCAAGACCAGTTCCCTCTCCAAAATTTGATCCAAACTCTAGTGACTGATCGAACCCATTATCAAAACATTTGTTTTTTCCATATTTATGTTTTCCATTTGGATATAATTTTTCTCTTTTAAAGTGAGTAATTCAGTGCCGAATACAGTCTATTAGTAGAGAGAAGAGTGTATTCAAAGAAAGATATTCAGCGACTAATCGACTATCGGATCACTCAAAAGAGCGGATGGACTGAGCTCTGTGTGCGCTGTTCTCTGTGTTCTTTGAGAGGCTCTCACTGATTGCCCTCTTAATGATTAGATGTAGTGGACGGACATAAGTAATAAAAGCTAAGACTTCATGTTAGACACTGAGCTATAATTGTGATAAATGATGTAATTGATATCTTGGAGGTGAAAATTATAGTCTTTTGTTTGATGGCAAATCTCTAACTGATCCCAACACTAACTATTGCCTGGGTCGTTTCGCTCAGCCATGGCTATAGCTATGAGTTCCATCTCTCAAATTATTATTAGTAGAAAATTGTATTTATATCTCCTATCAAATGAAGAATATATTAGAATTGAATGCAAATAAGTCTTTTATGATCTTTAATTTGGTTTTGCCTCCACACCGACCGACACTCCACACAGACTCAACACAAACCCCAACACTAAGAATAACCACACTTTAATCGCTTCGCTTTTCAACGTTTGCGAAGCATTTGTTTAAATTAATGCAAACAAGTCTTCACACAACACGAGGAAAGCCTCGTATGCAGTGCTGGCAGTTAGTGTTTGTTTCTCTAGTGAGCAATCATACGCTGAGCAGTCGCCACATCCCGGGGCCAATAGCTGAGGATCAGCTCCACCTCTTCGTCAAGTGATACCTAAAGTGAGAAGACTCGCACTGAGAGGCAATAATTGCCAAACATTTATATACTGTTTGACTGCTTTAGAAACACATACTCTCTAATCAAAGCCCTGTTCTATGCGTATAACAAGTTTTCAATTTTCGAGTTTTGTGTGAAAAAAGTT
The DNA here is from genome assembly GCA_034702105.1 of Fuscozetes fuscipes. Lineage (NCBI taxonomy): Eukaryota > Metazoa > Arthropoda > Arachnida > Sarcoptiformes > Ceratozetidae > Fuscozetes > Fuscozetes fuscipes. The sequence continues at coordinate 4,807 of JAQGCS010000056.1, forward strand.
ACATTTACTCGAACTAATGTGGCCAAGAAACTATTTTTCGATCGACCACCTCCTCAGCAACGACAAGACCAGCTCTGGTCTCAAGGATGAGAGACAGAGAGACTATCAACAGTGTGTGCCATCAAATGTCGAACTTTTCAATCAAGTCTTTGCGTCGGCGGCAAAGGCTGCCAACAATTTTGACAGTCCCTATCAAATGGCACCACCATGCCACCCAATGTCATCAGATGTGCTGCCTTTTTGGCTATTCCTCCCTCAATATCTACAAATGCAACGGTCACTTTCAATGTGGTCACCGCCGCGTTCTCCAGACTCAAGTGGAGAATCAGCTCCAGGTATTCATTCATATAAACAAACATTTTTAAAATGACACTTCACTTATGAAAATTGTGAAAAACTGCATAAAATTCTTGAGAAGCTTTTTATATTCTTTGAAAGTTTTCATCTTTTTACTATTTGGGTTTATTGAATTAAAAAACTGACTGGATTCAATCGATTTCAATCATGTATTGTATTAATTACAACGAAATCAGTAATTATAGGATTGAATGCCTCGAAACTCACTTTTCATTATTCATTAATAAAATAATTTATTTATGAGATTAAGCTTTTCACAAATATAATGATTATTGGAATACCGATTATCATTGAAATGTGAATAAATCAGAAACGATTCCACGAAGTGATAGATTGAGCGACAAATTCAATTCAGATGTTATTACGAAAGAAATAAATTTTATCTAATCCTTGAATCATTTGATACTATAAACCCAATCATTTGCTGCAAAATACACGAACTGAGGTAATACATCCAGCAATTCATTTATTAATAAACTTCACGCTTAGCACTCATTCATTGTGTTTCACATCAAACAAATGCAAACAAATTAAGTTTTGAGTAATATTTAAAGACATTAAACATGAAGTACTTAATATCTATTATCCATTTATACTGATTAGTAGCTAATTATTTTGCAAGATTCAAAATTGCATAATTCTAAAAATATGATTGCTGACCAACTTGTTCATTTTATTGATGTTCCTGGTCAAGTCTTGATAATCATTTTAATTCCGCTTTGATATCAATTTATTGGTATCTTTGAGTAATCTCTAATAACTTAAGTAATTTGGAAGTCTATAAATATTTATAGGCAATATGAGAGAGGTTAAATTTAGTTATGTTTATACCATTTTAATCGGATTCAATGCCAAAAATTGTGAATTAAAATAATTATACGTTAAGTTTGAATTTGGTTGCAACTTGCAAAATGTGTAGAATAGACTATTTGTTTGTCGCTTCCTTTCAAACAATTGAAGACTTCCTCTAATTTATGGCTCAGAATATCAGATGAGACGTCAAATTAGCTGTCATTCAATGAATATTTATTTGCTATTAATTCATATGAAAGCCTTTATTAAGTTAAGTGGACTGAAGGACTGATTAAGTGTCGGATGTTTTGTTTTACAGCAACTCATTCATTGATAGACTGATAATACACTCGAATCCAAATATAAATAGTACTCAGGCTTTAGGTCGACTCTAAGTAACGAATGTCTACGAAGTGTTCATAAAATTGTCGATCACTTCGCTGTCTAATCGATTCACACCAAAAGAGGCTAAAAGTTATTCACTCGACTAAAGAGAAATCATTCTTTCCTTTCATTTGAGATATAAATTGGATAATAATATCATACAATTTGTAGTGATTTTCACGAATTGTCAGCTTATATGCCATCGAATTGGGTTTCAATTCACAAAAGTTATAATTATTTAAAATGTTGAGCATTCGATTAATTCAACTCTAGTTTACACATTTAGACCAAGAGCAGTGACTTTGCGTTAGGAATATGTTAGCGGCTTCTGAAAACATGAGATGAGTCAGTCTTTTAAAACATAATTGCAGATTAACTATGATTTTGGCGTCAATTGGTGTGGAATAAGGCGCTATACATCGGTGTCGGTGTCTCAAGTGTTCGGCAAATTTACAGCCAATTATTATAATCAGTGCAGTCGTGAAACAAAGCAAATAATGAAAGGTTTTGTTTGTTGAGTGCCATTCATTTCCTCAATTATAAAAACTAACGTCAAGTTTATTGTCCGCTTAAACACATTTCACTTCAGACCTGAGCCTCTAATTATGATTATATCGTCGTTTCATTGACTAAACATTTTTCACTTTTGTTCACCACTTTATAGCCTTTCCTCTGCCGACCCTATCGTTTATTCTCACCTTCCAGTAAAAACTCTCTCCTATTCTGTTATCATTTTTTTCTTTGCTTTAGTCGAGAGTTCTTAAGTTTAAATACAAAGAACGCCTTCTTTAGCATCGATTCCATTCCTAGAAGTCGACCTTCGAGTCGACCACATTTGACATTCATATCACTCTAATAACTGTGAGTTTGCGGCCCTTTATTGCACAGGTCTGTTAAATGGAGAGCCCATTAGCCGAAATCAGCACGACTTCAATAGAGAACAACTTAAGGAACAGTATATTCAAGAAGAGCCGGACAGCAGCTCAAGTCGTGACAGTTCATCCACACAACAAACTGCAAACAGTTGTAACTTCCAATCAACTGCTAGTCTAGAAGAGGACAAACCGACTCAACTCATGCGAAGTGAGTCCAGACTTTCCAATTCTGATGAAGTAATGGAAGACAACGATTGTAAACAAGTCGTCGAAGAAAACAATAAATCAGACGCTAATAATCAGAATAACCGCAGACGGAGGACATCCTTCTCTTCTGAGCAGTTGTTAGAATTAGAGCGAGAATTCCACCTAAAAAAGTACTTAAGTCTGACAGAAAGGGCACAACTCGCACACACATTAGCCCTGTCCGAGTCTCAAATAAAGATCTGGTTCCAAAATAGACGCGCCAAATGGAAACGAGTCAAAGGCCAGAGAATCACCGCAATCAACAGTAATGGCCAGGGGTCTGCTCCCGGACATAAAATACATGTTCCCATTCCTGTTCACGTGGACAGAGTGAAGATTAGAAGCCAACAGCAACAGATAGACAAAAGGTAAATATCTTTATTGGACTCATATTCTCTCTTCAATTCGTTACACATATTGCTAACAAATAAGTCAATTATCATCTGATTATCAAATTTGTGCTCAATTCGGATAAAGATTAGCCCTCTTTCGATGCTCTCTCATGATTACGATCTGAAACAATCATTTCTTAAGAGAATCACCCGATTATTGAAATGAACTCTCGAACGAAATGCTATAAAAACGTTATTAAATTATCTTATTTTGAGATAACATAAGATTTTTTATGTTTAGGAAACGAATTAAACCTAATTTAATGATGAGTTCAACACTTAAAGCACATAATAAGTGGTAAACACTTTTAGCGTTAATGACCAACAAATTTATGATAAGAATCTGTGTTTAAGTGTGAAAACAATTACACGATTATCGCCTCCAATGCAAAGAAACACAACTTTCAGTCAAATTACATAAAACACAATCAGAATAATTATTCATTCCCTCGAATATATTAACCAAATATTCGGAGGAAAAGGTGCTCTAAAAGCCATATTCTAGAAAAAAGAGAGAGAAATATAATTAGTTTTGAAATGTAATTATTTATGCTGTGCTTTAAAACATGTATTTTTATCTTTCAAATGGAAAGTTTGCAAATTATTTTTCATTCTAATGATCTTCAGATTAGATCTTCGAATGTAATATTCATTCAGAAAAAATAGCCTTAATTTTAAATTCTCAGACCGTCTGCAGAGTGAGTGCAGGTAAGCATAGGCTGTGCGATAGGCTGTGAGGTTAACACTGCAGGTGTGAAGACATAACCAAAGATTGCATATATTCTGTGCATTTTTATGTTGTTCTTTACTTTCTTGTGTTGGGTTCAGATCGAAATGATCGGAGTGTTTAGTGTCGGATATGCCCACAGAATAGCTCCCAAACATGTTTAGCATCTGATGAGCCTTTTTTATCAAACTAATGGTTGGCGTAATCACGCCCTCAAATATTTGCATTTCAATTAACAGTCAGTCTCTAATTATTAGCCACTTTTTTGAAAGCACAGCACAAATAATAATTTTTTCAATTACATGAAAATTACAAAAATGTAATGTTTTTTATTACTCAACAAAAAGAAATGTTTGACTTTTCTCTGCACTTGAGTTCAATAAGTGGTTGAAGTTTTAATTGAAAAAACTGATGCCTTTCCTAATGAGTTGATGGACGGTATCAGCAGTTTATAAATTATCCATTGATTTGTGCGCTGAATATTCTTTGTTGTCATTAATATTAAATATATTCAAACAATAAATAGTTAAGTATTTAAATATTGATTGATAGCAGACATCAATCAAACTTCTGGTCTGTATTTTAAACTAAAACTAATTTGATTTTAAATTTGAATTCAATTATTGTTTTTGAAGTGAAATTTGAATATTTATATTAAAAGTATATGATTTGCTAAAAAGGTAATAATGTTTTGTAAACTCAACTATCATTTAAGTCGAATCGTGCGTTAATTCACAGGTATTTATTGAATTTAGGTTCACTCAACTTTTCTCTCATAATAATCGCTAATAATCATAATTATTGTAATTTTTATAAAAAAAATTATTTGATATTTCCTAACAATTTTGCAGTATTTCTCTGTGAGAATAAGTAAGGTAAAGCCCATTGCTATGGCCAGGGGCCTTTTCGAAGCCAATTTGAGTTATTAGTAATAAGTTATTTGTTCGGCAAAAGAGTTTTCTTCTCTCCTTTTTGAACCGAAAATTATATTAACAATAAATTTATAGTTTAGCCCAAAAAATAAATATCACGACATAATTAAAAATGGTATAAATCATTGCATCATTTTTTTAATTAACAAATTTTATTAATCGCTATTAACTGCAAATAATTTATTTCGCAAACACTCAGTGAATATATTTTTCACTTTTTTCTATGAATTCTTGAGATTCTAATCGATTTGAAACGAAAGAAAATATTGAAAATTAGTATTTTTGTCTGCATTTCACTGAAATTATTTATAGTCAAAGCTCTTGGTAATGACTTTTAGTGTTTTTACAAGACTTCTAATTGCATTCGCAATGATTTGTCGATCAAAACATTCATCGCTCAGTTATCAAACAACCAATTATTCTTCGGTTAATTAACTTTTAATCATAGACTCAATCAAATTATTTCTTGAGTGAAAAACAAACTTTTATTTATTAAAAAGGATTTAATGGCTGTTAAGTTCATAACTTGGTTACGAATTATTGATAATTTGGCTCCTCTTCAATTATTGCTGTTATTAAATGATAAGCAATTTCCTCCAATTCTCGCCACACTTCAAACTCGTGTCAAATGAGGTTAACAACTATTGCAAACTTTACTCATTAAGTGATAGAATCGTAAGATTTAGCAAGACAATTTTTGTTATCGATTTATTTGTGTAAATTTAGTACTGATTGCTCTACTTTTCAATTAGATATTTGTGGATATTTTCTCATAGAATTAATGTAACGCCGATCCAAAAGTGGGAGGAATTCATTAGAGGGACTGATCTCACGATCGGACAAAACACAAGCGAATAACTATTCTCTTGATTCAGATTTATTTCGCACTTTATTCCATTGATGGCATACATTAACGCTTCTAAACAGAGTTAATGTCAATTATTTCTTACACAATATATTCCCTAAACCAGTGGCGGAACTCTTTTGGGTTAAAGTTAAACACTCTGTGAGAAACAGATCACAGCTTATATTCGTATGAATCATAAAATAACTTTAATAATAGATCGCCCTTTCGCCATATCTCACCATATCAACAAAATCCCATCCAAACAAACACATTATGGAAATATTGTCAAATATTAATATCATTTGATTTCATATCAATTCCCAAATCGAATCAAAATTTTGATTCCTTCTAAAAATTATGCAAATCTTTCTGAGAATAACCAAAAACTTAATAATTCGTTAATTCGATAGAAACACGAATAATATTAAAATATGATCGAAAATTGTGTTATATTCAATAATTGCAATAACTAATCAATTATCCATGAACGTTTTAAGAATATTCTATTAAATAATAACAACTGAAAATAATTTTCATTTCAAGACCTGACAAAAGAACAGATGATTTAATGTTAAAGTTAATTGAATTGATTGGTTCAATGAATCGGATGTATGGAAAGGGGGGCCAACGGCATCAAAAGCCTAGCGTAACGCCACTAAGCTATCTCTAGCATTATGTGTGATATTCAAATGCAGTGGAAATGTGTGAACAGTGCTATCCTGGACTGTTCGGTAATAATACTGGTTTTTAGTGAGTAATTAAATTATAAATGCGAGGAGTGAGCAATGAGATAGTGATTTGTGATAAGCAAAGAGATAGCATTCAATTTAAACTAATCATTACTACGGATTGGGAGCGCACTGTCTATGCAATAGTCGTGACGGCGATCGCGGCCAACAAACGTTTATTTTTAGGCGAGTTATACACGTTTTGCATTTGCTTTCCATTTCGTGTATAATAATTGTCGAACGAATCCAAACGAATGCAATTTTCTATAGTAACCGGTATTTAGTCCTAATCTGACTAAAAGTACCGCTTTTTGTTAGCGAAAGCCGATTATAGGCTATCAATAGTCTCAATAGCGCTGTCATTCACGGATAAGCATCACAACTACTGAAGGTGACATGTGCCAACTCACAGCCAGCCATCACTACAAGCCCTGTGCCAACTCTAATGTCGGCTCTGTATGACAGCTAATTCTACCCGTTTCTATTTCCCCGACTCTATCCCGTAACTCTAGTATTCGGTTAGTTATAGAAATTGATTTGAATACAAGAATTAATTGTAATTTCTTGTCCGGTCCTTTACTTTACAAATAGAAGGAATCAATTGAAAAAGATCTAGGTCTTAAAAAAGTAAATCTTTTTGCATTCTATCAATATTTGTCATCGAAATGAGTCGACCGAATGTCAAGTCTTTACAAAAAGTTAAGGATTAAAGTTTAAGGATTGTTAACTTTGTGAATGACATGTGGGGTGTCATTGGGGTGTCTCCGGCAGTAAGAAAAACCTGAAAACATTTGACTTTTTCCCACAAAACTAATATATTCTGTTATTAACATAATAGACGCCAACAGTACTAACGCTCTCTTATATTGAAAACCATTTTCAGAGCAACGCTTTTGTATTAATATTCTCTCACTTTTGTCAATGAGTCGCTCAGAATATTTGTGCGGTTCGTATGTTTGTGAGTTTGTCATCTCCTCACCAAAGCCTCCAAAAGGCCACACATTTTCAATATGTTTTAAAAAGCAATTTCTTTTCAATTGATTTCCACTATTACTGGTCTTTACTTTGATTGTATGGAAATATTTGCGTTTTTCCAATCATTCGTCAAATTATTTCCAAATTTATTGACACAATTGAAGTGAAAATCAGACATTTATTGACTTTTAAAACTTGATTTTTGAACGAATAAATATTTTATAATTCAAAAGCAAATATTTTCAGAGAAGTGTTCACACAATTAACTCAACTAATAAACTAAGAAATGACTCTCAAAAGAAGACTAATTGAATTAATCAATTCTTTCACTCCATTCTTGAAACAGTTGGTCTCATAGAATATGTTTAACTCATTTCCAAACTTAAGGCAAATACAAATTAGTTTCGAGTTTTGCGGTAAATAATTGACAACTGATTGCCTTCGGCTTAAAATCAATGATTAAATAGTTTTTCATAAGTTTTCAAACTCTCAAACATTTATTCTTCTTATTGTTTTTTATCATTAATTTTTTAAACGATTAGATTAGTGACCAAAAGCAAAGACGAACTCTTCGCCAAACTCTGCGCACACTTTCAAAGGATAGGCAACCAATCATTCAAATATTAAAACTAATTTATAAATTTTATGAAATAAAAATTTCTTAAGTAATTAAAATTGACTTAAGATTTATGAGCTGTGAATATAAGTGAATATCAATAAAAATAAATACAGAGTAGGAAAGAGCTAATTGTGAGAATACACCGCTCTCTAAGTGAAACAAATTAAAATCAAAACACGAATCGATGGTTAAGTTTTCTTTTATCGGCTGTCGAGTCATTAGTTTCGAGTGCACTGAAAGGTGTGCCGAAGCAGTGCCTCAAAAATATGATTATAAACAATTATACAATTAAAAACCATATAACTTAACGACTAATAAATTATATTAAATTTGTTGTTGTAGTGAAGGCAGATCTTAAGACAGAGTTGAGCACAATTTTGATAGTTTTGTGCGAACAGTAATTACACTTATATTTGAGATAATTATTTATAATTCGTATTTGCATTTGATTATAGCGTTTCTGCGTCCAGATATCGGCAGTTCATTAACAATCCCCTCAATCTGAGCAGTAATTTACTCAAGAATGGAATGGCCGGCACTGGAATACCAGGAGCTCAGGCATCGCCACAGCCATCGCTAAGCAGTTTCGTCAAATGGCACACAAATCTGATGTCCAACAGATAATAATTTTCAATAAAATGTATTTATATTTGTTATTATAGATAATGTGAAAAGACGTATAAAAAACATCTCAGAAATAATATTAGTATTACTGATACCACACCCGCATTATATACTCACATTGCAATCATACCGAATATATTGGGCTCTAATCATAGGTTTTGTGCTACAAATCGTTACTATAGATGGTTTACATCGCGTGCCTATCTTTAGAGCCTTAACTGATCGCTGGAAAGGTGATAATGACTGCACCACTCACTCGAGTTCTATCTTTAATTCATTTCGCGCATCACTCCTAACGCTTGTCTCCATGCCTTTCCCTCTTTGATGTAAGCCTATTGTTGAGTAAAGCCTACATTTTTACTAATTTAACGGTTCGGTCACTTTTCATTTCTAAATCATATTTGGATGAAGTATTCAATACCTCTTCGTTTCGTTTTTAATATAAAGTTTGTTTCAAAAGTTATTTGAAAATACTTTTGAAGTCAACTGCACTCTAATACCGTCTGTTCCTAAATATTGTTCACCTGATTGTCAATATGAGTGACAGCCGTTAAATATCGACAAAACATGTGTTCGAATGGCGAACATATCATTAGTTTATGAGATGCCTAAACGCCTCACAGAACACCATAGCACTGGTATCTTGTTTGCCATCCCTGTATATTTGCGGCTCGAACTCATCGGGACAACACTTATTGCATTTCATGCATATATTGGCTCAAAATTACTCATTAATCAGAAAAGCAATGATTCGTTAAGAATTGATTTCCAAAACCGACGCTTAATTTCGAGACTCAAAAGTAAAACCGCTTCCATTCTCTTCACTTTTTTAGACCCAATCTTATTAACACATGTCTTAATCACTTCATGTGTCTGTTCTTTAATTGAGTAGATTTTTTAGCTGAAAACTTATCGCTTAAATACTATAATAATCACTGAATAAATAGATAATAAATTTTAAACGAAAGAAAACTATTCTATAATCAGAAATCGTAAAAAATATTGTATTTATGAAACTCATGTATTATATAAAACACATTCAAATAAAATGATTATAATTTTCAAGTATTTTGCGAACGAAAAAATTATTTCTAAATCATATGTTAATGTATTTTATGTTATAAATAGTTTTGCGAACATTTATTGCAAAGTATTGCCGCTTCAAATCGAAACCGAATTTAATTTATTCAAATTCTGTGCAAATTATGGCTGTACCGAACATATACTTACCCAGAATTGTTAGCCAAACCGATGATCAACACCTCAACAGACAGATGTTCGCAATAAAAGCAGATTCTTTATGTTGTCTTTCGTTAGGCACTTATCAGAAAATGTTCCTCACTTTTGAAAAAAAATACTTCAAATGTATTTAAGTTCAGAACATTTACTGTAATTGCAGTCAAAGAAATCTGATATTGTTTTGAATGTTTGCATCGGTTTATGGCATATAAAAGATTCCCGAAAAGAGTATTTTCACAGAATTAACGATTAAATAAGATTTAATGTCGGAGTCGTTTTGTCTGATCATCAAAAAAACTCAATTCACTGGTCATCTGAGAGCACAACCGCTCAAAAGTTTACTAAACTTGTATTCAATTGATTATCAATCAAAGCAATTATGAACTAAAGTGCAGAATATAAACAAAACTCTATTGCTTTCACTCCGATTATAATTGAGTACAAAATAATGAGCACTTCATAACAATTTTTCAAATTGAAAAATAAACTTTAGTTCAACTTTCATATTAATGTTTACATCAATTTATAATGTGAACTTGTAAAATAGTAGTGCCGACTTGTTTGAAATTTTATGAACGTGTTACTCAAAGGTAATACTTATCGAGCAATTTCATTAAATCATGAGCAGAAATTGGTGAGAAATACTTACGATTTAAGAAAATATGCAGGATAAGAATCGAGCATTCTGGAGCTTCAAATTGCATTCGAAGTTCCCTTTTCTGAAGACAACAACTTTGCCCCCAAAGTGTAGGCCTCACTAATATTTAAACTTTAAATTTTAAGGGCTTTGATTTTAAGGCGCTTTCCTAATCAAAAGTGAACTTGGTGTTGACATTGACTATTGATGAGGATTGCATTCCTTTGAGACAACAATAGAGAAGATGAGTGTAAATTTAAGTTCAAATTGAGCATACAATAAAAGACAATGTGGGCTAAACTTGAATCCGGTGTCGATCCTCTTATATAAACGTTGTCTATATATTGTATATATATATATATATATATATATATTCTGTGCCCAAAATGATCATAATCTTTGTTTAAATTCATGTTTATTGTGGAACAGAATTCTCAGTATATGTTTAGTTTGAATGGTTTTGATGTATAATAACTTGGTACAGTATAAGAAAGTATATTCATTGTGTATTTGCGGCGACCAATTGTGATGGCAGTGAAGACCACCCATAGTTGTGTATCATAGTTGATATCATGACAAGCCTTCTCTCACCTGTCTGTCCCATCTCTCACACCTAACGAGAGCGCCACTGCGTTTGATTGTAGGTCTGTATCGTATGACTGACAGCCGCACAAAAACAGCAAAAAATATTAAATTCAGTATTTTTTTACATATTTTTCTATAATGTGAAGGAAGTTATGTTTAATACGATTTGGGCACCACTTTGTTGGGCACGTCCGACAAAACACTGATGACAGCACAATGAGCGCCCATTTATATACAACTATTATTAAATAAATCGTTTAGGATTAGCGCTCTCCCAATCATTCTGATCGCACAGTTATCAAACTTATCGAATCTATTTTAATGTTTATTTTGCATTAAAATCTAGTTTTGAAAAAATTTATTTGAGTTTTAGTTTTGAAAATCTTTTGCTTTGTTTTTGTTTTGCAAACCTATCATTTGAAGTGAAAACAATTTAAGCCAAAACTTGTTAACACAAGCTATAATATTATTCTAAGACAACGAGTATAGGGGTTGTGCCCACTTTGCTCAGCATAGAATTCTTTGGCCAAACGAGCAATAATATTGGAGGCTGATAGCAGAAAAGTAGGGTGCTCCTGTTCGATTTAAGAGCACAATATTCTAGCACAATTGCAATTGTTTCCGATGATTGAACACCACTTTTGCACATCTCTGAGCATTGTGTGCAAAAAGCGATAAAACTATAGTATAATATTCAGGGTTTGCACAGAATTAAGTAATATTTAACTACTAATCAATACATCACTCAATCGAATGAATGAATAGTTGACTCAAAAGAGTCGATCCATGGCTAACTCGCTTTGTGCTGAGCCCTGAAAATTGAATCTTAAATATGGATGCGTTAGAGTTTGACAACAGATCCGGATATATGGATGACCACATTTCAGATTTATTATGGCTCTAATGTATTTTGAGTGAGTGTCTCATAGAGTGCCGTACATTATATGGGTATTGGATGTACGCCTATCGCCAGCGATGTTCCCAAAGTATATTTCACAACAATTTTCTCTACTTTTAAGGTCTGAAATGATGGCATAAATAGAAAGAACGGCACAATTGATTCGTAGCAACAAAATTGACGACAATATTAAGTTAGGGCTCACATATAGACTTGACTTATATATTGTGCTTTAATCACAATAACATCATTCAATTTATACTTTTGAAATATGATCGCTAATGTAAGTGCGTTCGCACCACAATCGCATCTCCACCCAGTCCTAAGACTGTTCACTGGGATTGATTTGCAGAGAATCGGATCTTCATTAACATAATAACTAACTCTATGTAGCGATCCCTCAAAAAATTATTATACCGTACATCAAAATTTTTGATCCTTATTTCACTGCTTTTCTAATCTATTGCACAGAATAACAAATACAACACAAATATAAAAATAACTTTTTATATGAGTTCTGCAAATAGAAAACGATTGCACTCATCGCCAGAGCCTTTCCATCCATAGAATTACCATAAAATATATTTTTATGATTTGCTTTGTTCACCACTTTTTATATGTTATTCCTTTTACGCCATTTTCCATTTAAATTGAAGTTTCAGTTATCAGTCCTTCCCCTCTATTATCAGATAATAATTAAAATTTTTGCCCTAAAAACAGCCCAAAACAGATAAAATGCAAATTAATAACTAAATCGTATTCAAACTCAATATTTATAAAGAAGTTACACAACATTTGTTCCACGAATTCAGCCGAAGATCCGCTGATAATTACAGTTTAAGAACTAATCTTCACCTAAAAGACGATAAAACTCTTCTCCTTTTTTTTTATTGCACCCAAAAGTCGGGTCCTTTTCCTCAGCAGATAATTCTTATGAATTTGTAAGAGAAAGAACTGAAGGGGCGCTCAAAGTACTGATGATATACACCTCGGATAAGAATTACTGTATTTATTAGTTATTGAAAAAACACTTTGACTTATATTCTGTGCGAATCTATTCATGTATTAGTCTTTTATTTATAACACTAAAGTTTAAGTCAATAGAAACAAACAGAAAGGTTTGGAGGGTTTGGGTCCGAAAAATAACAGTCCTTCACAAACATTACTCGAAGAGAATCTATTCTTAAGCTGTGGTCTAAGTATGGAATCGAAGGGCTCTAAGGATTGGACACAAATAAACATTAGTTCTTTGGACAACAAATGTATGATTAGTGCCTCTTCTGAAACATTGCAAACATGAAAAACAGAGTGAAATCTCGACACAACTCTCCGCTAATGATTTATTTGTCGACGAATTTTGCCGCTTATTTGCCTGCGCTTAAAAAGGATGGGCAGTAATACATGGGCTTTGAGTCGAGCAGAAAAAATTTATCGAAACCAAAAATCTGATTATGTGTTGGTTTAGTTCATTAAAATTTAATAAATTAATCAAAACAATGAGTGAAGACATTTGATGGGAAATGAAGAAAAATTTGGTTAATATGGGCCGCAATTCAGACAAACCCGAGTGGTTTGAGAGTCAACTTTTGACACCAACTCTATAATTATATTAAGATATTAAACACTAATTAGTTATTAGTCGCCCAACACTCCAAAAGTTTGCCATAATTATAGCTTTTACTAAATCTTATTTTTTGGGTAATATTTGCAACAAATGCACATAAAGTCGAGAGAGAGAGAGAGAGAGAGAGAGAGAGAGAGAGAGAGAGAGAGAGTCAAGATTAAGGGTGGACAATCGAGTGGGCCGTGAGCTAAAGGCTAATGAATTGCGTGATTAAAATGAAAACATAATCAAAACCACTTTTTGGAGCAATTAATGAAAATTTGCGAAATCCTCTGTAATTAACGGAATGTAAAGTTAATGACGATATGAACCTCTAATCTGATTTCGGCTCACATTTGATGGCAACAAATTACTCGAAAAAATTGATGATAATTTCATTACTCATTTCTCGGAAGATATTATGGCAAAAGACTATTATCTATAGAGTAATGCAATTTCTTCGCTAAACGTCATGTAATTTCATACCTAATCAATATTGGAATCGAGCAAACAGTCGATCAGAGGATGAGTCTGTGCTCTAATCAGAACTGCTTTCAGTGAGACATTCAAAGCACTCATTTCAAAGAGTAATTTGAAGACCAGAAAAAAATCAGTTCAAACTCTATTACGTTAAATATTGGACTTAAGACTCAAATTATATTTTTTCAAATGTTTATAAGAATGTTAGCGCCGACCGATCATCAAATAAACAGCACTATTAGTTCAAAGCCTATAATTTAATCCTTAATTTGTTTGAATTGATCCAAAATAGTCGACAAAAAATTGACTTATCGATTGAAATCAATTTAAAGCCTTTCCTCTAAAACTTTAGCAGAACTTTTGACATTAGTATTGACTATCTTTTGATCATTTAATCGATAAATAATTTTATATCAATTCAAACATTATATCATTAAATAACAAAATTCTCTTCGGTTTAGAGAATAACAAAATAAAAGGCTCTGAATATAAATATGTATTAAAATGTAAACGAATTGATAATTACCTAAACATAAGAAAAGTTTACATTAAAAAGACTACAATTTAAAAGATATTAATAGAGGAATGGCGAGTCGAGTGCACCAAAACCTGCTGCAACTCCGGCTTCATTAGTGCCGTAAGCTTTACTTCTTACAAGATGTCCGGCTTCTCTGTTCACAAGTATTTGGTTTTGAGTGCCAATAACTGTACCGAAAACACCGAATTCGCATGATATATTCACAGGTTTGTAGTCATTCTGTGTCACACTTTTGTTTGGCATCAGAATATAGTTCGGCATTTGTGGAGCTCTAATCAGTTCCATAAGAATATAAGACTCTCTTTCTTTGCTATCCTTTATTTGATTCAATTTCATCAATACTTCAGTGCCGTAGTAGTTATTACCGCCGCCTTCCCTCTGAGGTTTCAGAACGAATCTTTTGGGATCTTTAATTGCCATATCTATGGCATTATCACCATTTGGTCCCATTTCCAGACCCCAAAGACCAGCGAAAACTTGCATCAAGTCTTTGATATCGTTCTGATTCGGTATAAATCGCTCCAAAACTGTTTGGTTTGCAATTATTTGTTGGATTTTCTTACAACCAGTTATGTGGTACTGAATGGACGGACACTTTATAGCTTTGGATCGTTCAAAAAGTAGTCTCAAATGCCAGTCCTCCTCACCAGCGAAATCTTGTGGCGCATATGCTGTTCGATAATAAACGACCGCCACTTCATGATTGCCGTCAATAATCAGTTCTCTATTATTAGTAAGTTTTGAATTTTCTCTCAACTGTTCAAAAGATCTTCTAATTATCTTTATGTCTGGTCTGGTCTCAGAAATGGTAAACTCTAAAAGCCTTTGATCAAAGATATTCACTACAACTGATTCAATTACCACAAGAATGACAGCATTCGGTCGATTGTAAATATCAAATGCTTTGATCAGCCCTTCAGTCATTAGTTGAGGCGATTTGTTTTCGGGTAATCTGTTGTCGAGATCTTTAATATCTGAATATTTGGAGAGAATATGTCTATGCATTTGTCTGACGGCTGGCGCTAATCCACCGAAACTGACCGAAATATTGTTTACCTCAACCTGTTTGAGGTCATAAGTGCCGTCATTGCACTCATTCATCATATAATCGGCTCTAAAGATACCTAGACTTGTATTCTGTGCCGAACCCTCTTTTAATGTTTTGGTATAGATTTGGAACAACTTATGAGTGAAGTCATCCACTTCTATGGTCTTTTCAAGAGCTTCACTCAGAAACTGATGATTGTATGCAATTTTATGCGACAATTCGTTTACTAATGGCTGTAAACGCTTTCCTAACTCGAAATGTTTGCGGGAAAAGTTGGACGGAAAGAGTGTCGTCGGCGCCAACGATATCGTGTCCACTGGACTCGACCGCAGATGGAATGCTATTCCTGTTCACAATTAGATCAATTGCTGATAAAATGAAATTTTCTTTCATTAAAAATGCTGTTTTAGTCCTAGTGATAGCCTATCGCAATAATTTGTAGAGAAAATTGAAAAAGTACCTTTGGACAGGGCGAAATCTTTGGCCTCTCTTTCGATATTAGCCAAATCATCGCTACTCAAAGAACTCAATATTTTAGTCAAATCCATGTCTTATATAATTTAATATGAATTCAAATAAACTTAATAACAATTAAAATAAAATTAAAGGGAAATACGTGTAAAACAGTGAAAACACTCAAAACATGTGACGCTATGCTATCAAAACAAAAATCAATTGATTTGTTTCATACAAATAACGCTATACTTATGACAATAATATCTCATTGAAATCAATTGTAAATAACACAAAAGGGACGGACAGTAGACGTATTTGATTCCCTTTAAATCATTAAAAGTCCAAAAGTGTGAGACATTTGGCGCCAAAAGATTTCCCTCTCTTTTTGTGGACACAAAAGAGACAAACATTGAAACCTCTGTTAAATGTCTGACAAAAACATGTTTTAGTTTTACTCTGATTTGCATTTATTTTAAAATATATTTTTAATTTTCATACATTTATTTGATATATTATTTTATTGTCAATTTATTTGTCGTTTAACTGATCCAAAGAAATGTCAAATCAATCAAAAGTTACCGATTTTTTCGTCGCTCAGAAGAAAACAGAAAACGCTTTCAGAAGTGCCAAAAAAGTGGCTCAAGATTTAAGACAGGAATCAGATTTCGGCGATTCTTCAATACCCGAAGTGAAAACACCCAAACGTAAGAAAGTGGTCACAAAAGACAAGTCATTGAATTCATCGAAAAGGAAAAAAACGCCTAAAAGTGAAGTCATTATTGAATTTAAATCTCATAAAATTGAGACCAAAGACGAGACAAATATTGAAATCACTTCCACTGAAGTCGAGTCAAAACCCGTTTTGAAGACCGAAAAAGCATTGAATGTCAAAGAAGTTAAAGAAAAGCTAAAGAAATGCAATAATTTGTTAGAATTGAAGAAACAATTGTCGACAATCAATGGCTGTGCGGCGAAAGTCAAACAATTCAAAGAAATCAAAGTCAAGAGTCCGACCAAAAAGGTGTTCCGCACTCCAACCAAACAGAATAGAAGTCCGGCCAAACATTCTCCGTATCGCGCGATTCTGTCCAACACTCCGATAACTCCTCTAATTCCTCCAATTAAGTCACCCATGAGAATGACACCAAATAAGGACTCGGATTGCGCTCAGACTTATCGAAGAAGACTATTCGATGTTTTTGAAGATGAGTCGCTCAGTCCTCAAAAGGCAGTCAGCAATTTGAATCTAAACCAACAAATCAAAAACCAGAGAGCCTTCGAACGATTCAATTATTTGTTGGACAGTCCCGAAGATAATCGAACTCTTGTTTTGCCGCAAAAGTTCAAAATGTTGTCCGATTTCTTTAAAGCAGTCGATACTATAGTTTCGATGCATTACAAGAGACAAGAAGTCTGTACTTTCGATAAACTCAAGACTTCTGTCGAACGTATGACGAGTCGAAAGTTTGACTCCAAAAAGTTGGCACAAATTCAGACCATATTTGGGAATGCATTCAAATTGAAGTACGAAATGTTTTCCAATTATTTAAGTAATCAGAAGCCGAGCCATCAACTGGTCATTACTCCCGTTTATAACTCGAATGTCGACATTAGAATGAATTCGAGTCATCTCTTGGAAAGACACCAAATGTTTGTTAACAAACTGTTAGATATCACTAAACGCCATCACAAACAGTATTTGAATGGTTTTGGACTCACTGTTGAAGACAAGGACTTAGTTCGTTGGCACCCGAAGTTCCGTTTAGATTCGGTGCCAGACATTGAGCCCAATGACAACGCACTGCCTTCTGAACCGAAGTTCGGAGAAAAGTCAGCAGAAAATTTCTTAGAGAACACACGACAACGATTGGGGATTCCCTCGACCATTACCTCAGACTCTGATAAAGACAACGCAAATGACAATCAAAACATTGACAACAAACCAATGGTTTCGACCAAAAAGATCACAAAAGGATTACTTAAAGGCATTTCAGTCGACTTATTGAACAAAGTATTGAAACTTTTGAAATCTTTATTCCTTTGAATTTATGTCAAATCTTTTGTTTTTTTAATAGATTAGAGCCAAAGAAGCGGCAAATTTGGCGCTTGAGATGACCCGAAAGCCAGAAGTGGAGAACGAATTGAGGATTTTGCGAACTTTACCCGAATTGGTTCGAATAATTCACAGCTTTTTCGTCGGTTCCAAGAAGTTAGCCGTTCATTACGATGACATCATCGACAAAATAATCAACAGTTTTAGTGCCAGTCTTTCAATACTGAGGGCCAGAGAACACATCGACTACTTGTGTGCCTTTCTTCCCGATTGGATCTATTTGTTGGAAGTAAAGAAAGGAAATTATATTAAAATCAATAAACAGACCAATCTATCAGCACTTGAGGACAGAATTAACAAAAAGGTCACTCATTTGAGACAATTTCAATAATTTGACCAAATTTTCATCGTTTACTCCATTTTTAATTATTTTTTATCAGTTTTTATACGAAAAACTTTTGATTTAAATTTTTATTCAATTATGACTTAAAAAGTAGAAAATGAATAAATTATTTTCACATTCCTTACAAAACATTGGAATCTTTCGCCAATTTGTCACTTCATTTGACATCTTTTTTAAAAGTATCGAAAAATGAGTGTTATATCAATCGATTCTTACTTTACTTACAAAATAATTTAGTGATAATTCGAAAGAAATTCAAAATAAAATTGATTTAAATCAAAATAAGAACTAATTTTCTTCGACAAAATATATCAGTTGTTTTCCGATATTTTGTTTGGTTCCGTTTTCCTCGAGGTTAACCTCATTTGAGTCGAAAACTACCGAAAGCTTTGCACTCGAATTGATTTCGACTTTTCCTTCGAGGATATTATTGATGTTCGGCAGACGACGCGGTCCTCCGAGTATATCCTCATATCTTAAGAGCTTTACTTTTGATGATTCTATTGAATTAAAACAATTTGAATCTGAAACAAATTTCAATTAGTGATTGAGCCTACCTTTTATCGCCCGGTTCTCTTTACGAATCCGATCGGCCACTCGTTGGACATCATCGCCTTTATATATAGGAACAGATAATTCAAAGTATGGTTTGTTCGGCTGTTGGTTTATGATTAGCAGTGAAACCGACTGTTCGTTGCGAAACACAATATACGGGTCTCCCGGACAGGTCTCTCCCTGTATTTTCTCGTCGGCATTATCTGAGTATTCGATGTCTATGCCCTCCAAGTCTAGGGTCGAAATAAGATATGACAGGTTTTCGCGCAGAACTTCCATTTCAGCGAAGGCTGACGTTTCCTGGAAAACACTTTCACCGAATTCGGTGAACATTTGCTGTTGGAGTCAAACAAACCATTAAAAGAAATGTCAAATAAAGACAATTTTTTATTACTTTTCTATGTTCTGCGAAAGGCATCACTTTCTTCATATATTTTTTCAAATCAGGAATTTTCGAGAGAGTGGCCGCAATTATGTTGTTTTCGGGAAGTTTTCGTTTATGTTCCTATCAATCAATCGCTGAATACATAACAGAATAGATGAGACATAAGTATAAACAATACCTCATATAAAGCCTTCATATTATTGAGAATAATTGACTGCCAGAGTGGAAACTTTTTGGCCACATAAATGGTGCCATGAGTGGGCTTAGCTACCGGTCCTTTGTTTTTATCCTTTCCTTTTTGAGTGAAATAAGTCTTGAGTCGAACGCGGAAACTATGAGATGCATCCATCAGATAAGAAAAGGATTGGAGAAGAATATCATCGACGTGTCTGACTGGTGGCCATTTGGTGCAGTTAACACTTCCTGGTTTCTTCATAATCTCTGTCCACACAAATTCAGATGTGTGCGGACATATCGGACATAAAATGATTGCTTGCGTTTCGATATACTTTAAGACCAAATCTTTATGCATTCCTTTGCTTTGACTCAATTCCCTGTATTTGTCTCTCGAATCGGTATATTCAAAGAAACCAGTTTTTAGCGCTTCTTTGAAATTCATGGCTTTATAGTGGGCTTCCGTTTGGATTATTCCGCGATTCATAGCACTGAATGAAACGAATGGTTAGCACTTGGAGAAAATATTAAACGAATCGATACCTTTCAAATACTTTGTCTTCAAATGTATTCATTGGTCCGGTTCTGAGAGCATCCAAATTGGAGAGCATTTCTTTACTGAATTCCAAGAAGTTGTAAAGTTTGAGAAGTCCGTTGTCGGCCTGTTTCTCGATGAAGTTGGCGTCATCGATGCCATCCCCGGCATCCGCCAAAGCAAACCGAACTCCTGAAGACATTACATGAAGTGTTAAAATGAAAACAAAATAACGAAAAGCCATACCGTCGGCCGAATATCGTTCGATAGCTTCAGAGAGGGTCAGGAAATTTCCGGTCGATTTTGACATTTTCTCGTTGTTCAGCATAAGGTGTCCGTTAGCTCTGATACCCTGCGGCCACATTTCGGGCTTCTTCTCCCAAATGGCGCAGTGATTGTATATCATATAAGTTAAATGGTTCGGAACCAAATCTTTTCCGGAACATCTCAGATCTAAGGGATACCAATAATTGAATTCTTTCCTCAATTTATCCAATTTATCCTTGGTAATTCCGCTATCCTTTGGATAGGGAATATCAGAGAAGAATATGTAGTCCCAAACTTTAGGCGTTAGTTTCTCGGGTTTAATACCAATAGGTGACGGACCCTTTCCATCCATTACTCCGCCCTGAAGTAAGTGTGATATCGTATAATATGCCATATAAACCGTTGAGTCCGACAGTGATTCTATGAGCCATTCTTTGGCCCACGGAAGACGACTTCCGAGTCCATACTGTCGACTACACGCGTGATCTTTAAGCCAATCGAGAGTTGACACGAAATTTCTTCGGGTCTCTTCGTGGTATGTATTGATTTGAGCCAATGCTTTGTCCGCCTCTTCCCTCCATTTCTTTTCTCCATATTCTAAAAACCATTGATCGCAAAGAGCGACAACACATTCATCTCCTGATCTGGAGATAACCTGCTTCTCCGGTTCCATATAAATAATGGCTTCCTTTTTATCGATGAGGTCCGTCTGAATGGCTTTCTTACACTCGCAAACCTTCAGTCCTTTATGAGGTCCGACTAACATAACCTATTGATTGAAGAGTTAATACATTTTAAACAATTTTTTAATGACTCACTCCTTCGTAAAAGCCTTTGAGGTATGACTTCTCTTTGGCCTCGGCCAGTTTCAAAGTATCATTTTGACTCTGAACCTTCAATTGTTCGCAAAGAGTAACTGCAGATAAATTGCCTAGATCCGGCACTTCGATTATAGGAAGAGGTTCGAAGGGCATAACCATTTCATCTTTGACACCATACTTCTCTCTAAAGGGCTGTTTATTCTTCAGATCTCTAATCGCTGCGAAATCATCAGGTGAATCTGACGGAACACTTGTAACAATACCCGTCCCTTTATCCTCTTTTATGGTAAGCATCGGCAGTGCATAAATGAATTCATAAGAAGTGAGCGGAGCTTTGAGTTTGGCTCCAATGAGGTCACTGCCGGTCAGGTCTAATACTTTGTCAACAATTCCGTTCTCTTTAGTGAACCCCTGGAACGAGAGATTAAGTGCCGACCGATTCGTTGAAATGAATATCTCTCCTGATTTGAGACGATATGCGATATATTTCATATCAGGTCTGAGCCAACAGTTAGTCTGGGCGTACATTGTTTCCCACCTAAGAGTGGCCGCAATCAAATAGATATCGCCTTCGAGTCTGAAAATTGTCACAAAATTAGTTCACAACTAAGAAATTCCTAATTATATTCAATACTTTTTCAGTTTTTCTGGTTTTGGATCCAAAACTTTCATTTTAACAACAGTGTACTCCTGAGGAGCGACCCCTTCACCAGTGGACCTGTCGTGATCCATACAGGGCTGGTTGTCTTTGGGCGAGAATATCGTATATCTTTTCCCAAATTTGATTTTATTGCGTTCTTTGAGTCGAATGAACTGCCACTTCACGAAAGAATCGAAGTATGGGTTCACATCTGTAGTCATGAAAACCCGCCTCCAGTCCGCTCTCAGTCCAAAGTCTTTCAAATCTTGGACCCATTTTTCTGGGAAGTACTCCAACCAGTAGAGGGCGTCCGCAAACTTTGCAATCTCCTCATCGGACAGTCCTAAAGACTGCATTATCTGCCACTGATATTTGGCCTGAATTGTCTTCGCCTGCAGTTTACTTCTCTTACTCTTTGACTTGTCTTTAATCACCGGTTCATTGGACTCTTGTATTTCCTTCTCCTCCTCTTCTTCAGGAAATTGAGGCGGAAAACCAAATGTTTCCATTTCCCGTTTCAATTTGTCGGCACAGGCTTTGATAGGCATTCCCGTGCAGTGAAACCCAAATGGCAGAAGACATCGGCGGCCTTTCAGTCTCCAAAACCCGACACAAAACTAAATTAGAGATTAGAACCAAAGAAAACAACAAACGATTTGGTTCTGACCTCTAATTTGGACAAAGAAAATGTGTGTCCGATATGTATGCGTCCGTTCGGGTACGGGAAAGGAAAAGTGCCCAAAAACTTCTCGTTGTTGTTCTTCTTGTGGCCATTGGGAGCGTCCACTTCATATATCTTTTCTGACTCCCATTTAGTCTGCATTTTCGACTCTAAGTCGAGATAATACCTAAGTTTGGCTTTACTTTTGACCGTGTCCATTCTTCACAATCAAACCATAAACCAAATGATAGAAATTGTGTCAAAACGATGTGAAGAACACGTGTTATGTCAGCGAAAGTCCGGTAGTATTGAAGGAGTGCTCGCATAACATATGCGCCAATACTGAGACGACTGACGTAAACAACGCTCGCATTCAATGTCTGTGAGAAGAGCTGACGAAACACTTGTGTTTGAATTTCAACATTTCATTCATTAAAATGATTTTATAATCAAAAGTGCAAACGTATGGCTGTCCCTAATAGGACTCCCTATCAAAGTTGTCTGCACTGCATAAGTGTTAATTTTAATTAACCGTACGTTTGGTCACAAAATAAGTCAATTTGTTGATAACAAAAACTTTATTAAACTTAAGGATATGTTTAGTGAATTAAAATGATTAGAGTCTAAGAGTAATCAATATTATTATGTCTGCAAAGCTTTGTGTCGAGAAATCTGTCGAATTGTGATCCGTTTTTGTGGATCGGGTTCTAAAAGTTTATAGATTAGATCTTTTATTTCATTGGAGAGGATGGGCTCTATTTTTGAGTGGTATCTAAACATGCGTTTCTTTTTGACCCGAATCAGTTCTGAAATGCGATTTTGAATGATTGCTGTGCTGTAAGGTTTGTCATAATTAACCATTTCATACAAACAAACACCCATTGAGTAGATGTCGGCTTTTTTGGCGTCATATAAACACTTAGGGCCGGCGTCGTGCACTTCGGGAGCCATATAGTCGAAAGTGCCGCACATAGTCTCTCTCATTATCCGAGTGTTGGTGTTGTCCATTACCGCAAATCCAAAGTCAGAGAGAAGTGCTGTGAATTCACGGTTAAGAAGAAAGTTGTCGAGTTTTATGTCTCTGTGAGCGACACCTTTGCTATGCATATATGAAATGCCGGCCATTAGATCACTGAACCAAATCTTTGCCTGACTTTCTCTGATAGGATACTGATGTTTGAGCATATATTCCAGAATAGAGCCGTTGTCTGCCATTTGCATGAATATATAAACCAGTTTTGAAGTTCTGATCACTTCGTAGACTTCTATTATGTTTTTGTGTTTTAGTTTCTTAATTATAGTCAATTCGCGGTCCAAACACTTCTCTTTCCATTCTTCGTCAATTTCTTCGAGTTTCATCCGTTTACATGCCATCATAACCCCGGGCATCTTTGTCCAGGTGGCCTGATATACATCAGAATAGTGGCCGCGACCTATATGTTGCATGAGTTCGAAGCCTTTGTCGCGAACCGTTTTCATCAGTAGTGGAAGAGGTTTAGGGGGTCGACCCACTTGCTGAACATAAGTAGTTTCTTCGTCATTCTTTGAAACATTTTCTTCCTCTTCTGATGTCTCTTCAACAGGAAGACCATTGCTTTCACTATTATTCTGATTATCGGTGTTATTATTCTCTGCCATTAATTGAACGAAACAATTGAATTGATGTCAAAGTTTTTGTGATCTATTATTTTCAAACCAAAGCATAAGATATTGTTAGCATAATGTGAGCAATTGTGAGCGTGCTCCTTTACTCAACACTTGATTCGATTTGAAAATATAATTTAAGTCTTAATAACTGATATTATCTCTAATTATCATAAATGGATCCACAAATTGGTGAATATTTGAATAAATACTTTGAGTTGGAAGAGAATAAGAAATCCTTTAACGAAATGATGGAAAAGGTTTATCTGATCGCAAACGTAGAGGAATTTCTCAATAAAACCAATTCCAACAGTACTAATGGTGTTCAACGGATATTGCAAAGAATGGAAAAGCGAAAGAAGTATCTGGAATTTTGGCTCAAAAAAGCCAATAAGAATAAGACTGCTGTGAAGAATGAGATCGAAGGTATTAAACACACAATCAGTGCTTTGGTGTCAATCATCCAACAGGAGAGGAACTTCGACTGCATTTGCAATGTCTACAAAGATGTTACAGGAAGTGAGTTCATCTCCGAGTCGAAGGTATTCTTGGAAACTGACAATCCGTCTGAACCTCAGATTCAATACACTGTAACTCATTTGGAAGACTCAGTGGACAGTCTCTATGAAGAAACCCATAATAAAGAAGAGACCATTCGTCTGATCGATTACTTCAGTCATTTCATAGAAGAGAAGATCAAAATCTGTACCATTAATCAAAATGAAGTCCATAAATATGGTGTCAATAAGAAATTTATTGAATCAGAAGAGGATCAAAACGTTTCACCAAAGAGTGAGTCATTGAGTGTAACGAAGGAATCGAAGGACAGCTCAAACACTTCCAAAATAGACACTCAAAATGATGGCAAACAAAGCGGACTAATCAATAAATTCATTCAATTGTTTCAGAAAAAGGAAGACAACAAAAAGCCTTAGTTTTCACTTCAAATTTGTTCATATCTTTTAAATTAAACACTTTTTATAACTTCTAATAAAATGTAATCAAATTTTGATTCAAATATAAAATAAATTAATATTTTAAACTTCTTTTAATTAAGTAATTCTTTGATTTTCTGATCAACAATTTGTTGGCATTCATTCACTTTTGAGTCGATTAAATATTTGAGGTTTTCGTTCACATTATAAATGAGTTCTTCAGAAACGTGTGATTTCTTCTGTTTCTTAACATAATTACTGAAAGAGGACTGAATGTGTTTGAGCTCATCCTTAGTTTTTGTGAAAAGGGTTTTAGCGTTATGTGCGAGTACTTCCCTATGCTCTCGAGTCACTTTAGGAATCGGCAAATATATGACATTCCCTTCTTGTTGAGGACTTAAGTTCATTCCCGACTCATTGATAGCCGTGAGTACAGGTTTGATAGCATCGGGCAGTGAAGACAAGTTGATTACCACCAATTGCGGACTCTTTCGGGTGATATTAGCCACTTCGCTCAGACTATGTTTGGATCCATCCATTTCTATGATCAAACTGTTGGACAGCAAAACAATTAGCTTTAAGATCAGCCGACTATCAATTGAAAGGTCATTACTTTTCTATAGACTGAGGATTACTTCTGATACTGACATTAGTTATTAAATTTGTTTTGAACTTTTCAATGACATTATCTAATTCTAACTTTAATTCTTCGATTGGAATCAATTCACTAATTTCTTCATCTGAGAGAATCACTTTTGGTTTACCTGCCTTCCTCTTTTCTTTAAGTCTGTCCTTTCCTTTCGATAGACATCGGAATACTATATGATTTGGACACAAAATATGTCTGTCTTCGAGTTTGGATTTAATGTGATTTTGACAAAAATTGCCGAAAATTTGTGATTTTGTTGAAGAAAATGATAAATAACTGGGAATCGGATTCTTCTGAAGTGAGAATAATTTCCTCGTATTGGAAGTGAAGGTCATTTTATTGACACATTTATAAGCGATTAGCAAACGGTTGATTGAATTGCTTTCGGATTTAATTAAATTCATTTCAAAAACTAATTACTTCTCAATTGTTTTCAAAACAAAACAGTAAAACATGTGAACCAAAAACTTATACAGAGTGTTGCCTCAAGTGATCGCTCGCTTTCATTAAACTCTTCATCTAATCTACTCTTGAAATTTAGTTCAATTCACACACATTCTTACCATAAATGAATGTCTTATAAATTTGTTTAGAGTAATTGAATTTAACTTAAGATTTTTCAAAGGAGTTTCAATCAAATTTAAAATGAAAAGTTATAAAAGATTATATACATGTATATATTGTCGGTATTTATCATTTTAAGCATCACTCTGTTTACTATTTGTAAAGTAGTCATAGAAACTGATAGCAATTGACGTCAGTTCTAAAAAAAAGTTTTGCTTCACTTCAAAAGTGTTGAACGCAGAGACAATCCGTTCAAATACTTATTATTAATAACAATTCAAAGTAAACTCATAGGAAATTAGTGGTAGAGTTTAGAAACGAAAAGCACTTCAAAACTGCAGTCACTGTTTGTTGCGAACAAATAAACATTAATTTAAAACTCGATTCTCAAACCTATAGTTCTTTGTTTGATATTAATTTTTAACAAATTCTATAAATATTCAAAGCCTTAAACTGTCTCTCAATTTGACAGAATTTCAAACAACAAATCACTGAATAAAATATACCGAAGAATATGTTTAAAACGTTTTTGATTTTTAATATTAAAATTCCTTCCATTAATCCAACTGTTATTAAAAGAGTGCATACAATTCAATACAATTCAGTAATAATTTGTTTTTCAAAAATCACTTATTCTTTTGCTCTTCGGTTTACATAAATTTTGATAACAAATCTAAAATTGATTTCATTTTCATCTTTCAAATCGATAACAAAAGAGAGGAATAAATTTTAAATTATGTTTTTAACACAAAAAATGAAAATTTCTTTTGAATAATGAATTTAATATTAATTAAATCAATTAAAAAAATTGTCTTATAATTGAATAAAAGCTCACAATTTTGTTAACAACAGATTTGTGTCTTTCGTTCGGCAGATATGGAGGACAACAGTTATTGAATTCAAATAATCCATTATTTGATGTCTTATTGAAAATTGTGTTCAAAAACTTTTTGAATTCATCGAAGACTTAGAGAACAAAAATAGTATTACTTATTGTCTGACAAAATTCATTGAACAATATCTGAGTTAATGGTATTCCTGTTTATCATAACAAAAGAGAAGACAAGAATTTTGTAAAAAGTAAAGAACAGAACAGTTGTCGTTGAAATCAATATCAAGTTTTCGAATAATAATAATAATGGCGTAAAGAGAAAGAGAAAAATAGACATAAAAGTAATTAATATATAATTAAATACAATAATCGACTAAACGATAAGACAGGGCTTTTTCTTCTTCTTTTTCACCTGTAGTGCGGCTCTGGTCGCCATTTCGAACACTTCGCGGACGCCTTCTTTGGTTTTGGCCGAACACTCCAAGTATCCGAAGGCGTTGATCTTTTCGGCCATGAATCTGCCCTGTTCGGAGCGGACGGGCTCCTGTTTCATTTTGGCCAACTCTCGGATTGTGTTGTTATCATTTCGTAAATCCTTTTTATTTCCCACTAATACTATCGGAACGTTAGGACAGAAGTGTTTCACTTCTGGTGTCCACTTCTCCATTATGTTCTCCAGACTGTCCGGTGAGTCGATGCTAAAGCACATAAGAATGACATCCGTATCCGGATATGAAAGTGGACGCTATAACCAAAACAACAGTTAATTCAAAGCCTGTAATCAATCACTGGTTAGTACTGACCAATCGGTCGTAGTCTTCCTGTCCGGCCGTATCCCATAGCGCTAATTCCACCTAGGATTGTTTAGGAGAAAAATTGTCATTTAATCAAATATTCTTCTAATTTAAGTGAATAATAGAGCGATTCATAAGAATTGATATCAAATTAATTGATTGAAACGAAACTTTGATAAGCACTTAATCACACTCTTCTGATATTTTTCAATACAAATGATAAGAATTTTAATGAAATTATTAAATATTTACTCATTTTTACGAAATTAGAGGTAAATAAAGCAAAAGAGTGACACATATTTGAAACATAACAGAAGAAAGCAATTGAATGAATCAAAACTGATTTTCAAATCAAATTAAATGAACCGACACTTCATTCTCAAAAACATTGCAAACAAATGATTGATTTAAATTAATAAACAAATAGTTGGACACAAACTCTAAGATAAATAAAACAAATAATATAAACACTGAATCAATTCATTCAATCAATTACTTAATCAAAGATTCAAATTATAGTAAATTAGTTTTAATTCATAAAAACTCGATATTAGACAAAAATTGAGTGAAAACCCAAAACAAATCAATAGATACCTGTTTGCCATCGACTTCGATGTCGGCCACATAATTCTCGAAGACAGTGGGCACATACACTTCGGGGAACTGGTCTTTGCTGAAGACAATCAGTAGACATGTCTTACCGCAGGCGCCGTCGCCCACAATAACCAACTTTTTACGTATGGATGCCATCGTTGTTCACAAGATAAGTATTAAACATATAATTCAGTGGACAATACAATCGGACTCCGATTCCAATTATTTTCAGTCCAAATGTTCGCCGAATGAGAGGCGAAACCAAACGAAAGACGAGAAAAACAAAAACTAAAAAATCGGTTTCAAACACAAAATTAGTCCAAATTTAAAGAAATGAGAGTAATGTATGCCTTACTAAAGGTGTTGGAGTGGTCTTGGTCAATCAATTTTGATTTGATTTAAATCAATTAAATGAAATATCAATCAAAATACATAAACAATCGATGGTTGAGTTGAGCGACAAATACAGAGCTGTTAACGCATAAAATGGTTATCGCATTAACTCTATTACAGTCTTTCAGATGTATTGCAGCTCTTATTTGTCAAAACCACTGATGACTCATACAATGGGTGAGGCCTATAGTTGGGGACCAACTCCAACATCGGAGTATTTTCTTTGTGTTCAGTGAGAAAAGCGCGCAAAGGAAGTACTTTTCCACTAAATTTGCTAAAAGGTATGTAACCGTTGATCCGATTTATCCCTGACTTCTGGTGATAACCTTTAGTGTCGTTTAAAAATCAGTTGGAATTTAAGGAATTCGTAGTTTTTATCTTCAAATTGCTGTCAATTACGTTCAAAATCCGTTTATTTGTGTAAAACTATATTTTGTACGCAAACATCGTTACATGAAAAGAGGGAGAAAAGCATTTACCCATTGAGTGAAACAATGGATAAATTCATGAATAAAGGACTTGTATTTTAAGTCTAAACAAATAGAAAGCATAACAAAGTTTGAGACTTCATTTCATATCACAATTGAAAAGTTAAAAAAGTAAAAACTGATCCGTCAAATGATTGGGAAATTCCAGAAACTTATGTAATCTTTCAAAACTTTGGAGATGTATATAATATGACTAATGTTTTAATTTAATCATAAGTTGTTTGTTAACAAGTTTACTATAGATTCACTTTTCCAATAATTATAAAGTTGTTCGAAAAATAAACAAGGCAACTATAAACATTTATAATTATAGACAAATAATCAAGGCCTTCACAAATTGCTAGAATAAATTAATTAATTTTATTTAAAGTATACTTTTCGGATGTATTTGACTAAAAATGAGATCAAAATTAAAGCAATTAATACAGCGATGAATACGAGCGACAAATTAAATAACCAAAAGGAGAACATATATAAACTTGGATTACAGTAGTCTCGGCTCGACTTAGAATATGAAGGCTTTCCCTTTCCAAATACCCAAAGAGCACCTGTTATGCAGATATTTAAAGTTAAGAATGAAAACAAAATTAGAGTTTAGTACCGGCTATAAAACAGGCGATTGTGAAGCAGTTGGTAATGACATTAAGAGCGCCCACAATATGCTTTCGTTTCTTATAATTGGTCTGTTTTGGAGGCGAGTATTTGTCCGCTGCGTTTATTATGTTACTTATGCTCATCGATATACCGGCCATAAGAATCACTAATGGAATGTAGTGCTGATGAGGACAGTCGTCTATATGTACGAGAGCTTTGCCGGCAATTCATTGACAGAGTTTATTTATCCATGTGAGTTTAGAGTGAAACAAGACATACCTATCATTGTCATTACGAAAGGCACGGAAACTGTACAGAATATGACTGCAACCCAAACAACTCTTTCAACTTTGACTTTCGCTTCATCGCCAGCAACCGATTCGGCCATTAATCGGGAGCTATTCGGTGCTAATTATCAAATTAGAGGACAGAATATGGTAACGAAAACTTTGATGCAATTCATTTGTTAAATGAAAGTATTTTGCAAATGAGATAATGAATGCGATGTTTGACAGCAGAGATAACCTATTTTTTGAGACAAACACATCAAGCAATTTGTTGTACGCAACCAATACTCTAATTTTAGTGTTGCATCCAATGATTCATTGCAAGAGCTCTTTGTTTGAGATAATTGTTAATAACTTTTGTCTTTAGAATCATTGCAATCACTTCTATAATCCAATAGAAAAAGTTTTGGCTTAAGTTTAAAAAAGTTTTTGAAAAGTCTTAGGAGAGTCCGCCACTCGACTTATGTCTGTGACTCATGCCTTTGGATATGCTTTGCTTACCTGTGCGGATCGCACCTGTGCACACCTGTGGTCACGTGAGTGTACCTGTTTGTATGCCTCGCCCTAACAATTCTCGCCATTTTTCTGGTGTTTGTTATTATTGTTAATCCAATTTGTCTATCAATTGATGTCTCGATTGTCAAACACTTCTGTATTTTTGTGTCAAATATATGCTGTTTTCAGCCAAACCTATGAATATTTAGTTACCGTTTGAGTGCATTTCTAACCAATAAAACCCTTGAAATCTCCTCCAAAACAATTGTATGACTGGAATCAGTTGAGTGATGCCGTCGTCCATCCATTCATATGGCGGTCGAAGTACGACATCGATCGCAACCACAAGATCTCGGACTTTGGCCGGAAGTCGTAAAGTGAAGCTCAACTGGTGGGAACGGAGACCTATGATCAGAAATGCCTTGTTTACTGATTTGCAAAAGGGCAGTTATTTGGCCGCTATTTATACACTGGTGAGACATAACTCATTTGTGTTCATCACTTCTTATCTCTTTGATCTGCACTGCATTTATTCAAATTGTAGCTTTATTAGTTTTAGGTTATTCCAAATCTATTTAACTTGATAATTTGCATGCTTATTCTAGCATTTTATTTAGTTACTCGAATATCTAAAAATTTTCAAAATTAATGCAACAAATGTCTGAAGTTATAAAGTATTCAATATTTTAGTCGATTCCAGTTTGTATGAGCTTATGAACAAGATCATTCCTGATAAACTATCTGCCATTGTTATTCTAATGGACAAATTGAAGCCATAAACTGAGCATAATATAATATATGCATAACTTTGATAAGGAGATGAGATACGGGTACTTTTGTTTGCATATAACCTATGGTTTGTTATTAGGATTCAAATGAATATAATTGAAATCATCGCTTGAATTGTAGTTTGTTTTCGATTAAAATCTGTAAAAATATTTTGATGTGATGTTAAAAATGCGAATATTTAGCCTAAATTTGAATTCAGAGCTTATGTTTGAAACATTGAAATTCGATAACAAGTTTTGTTAATCAGGTTTATAACCAGAGTTGACAATGAATTCCCTTTTGATTTATATCTCGATTATAAAAATATATTTGAAAACAAAATTATAACCCATTATAACCCTTTATTTTGATAAATATGGGGCCGAATAAATGCTCATTCCGTGACTTAATAGTAAATATTCTTTACCTGCAATTCATTTTCTATTCACAAATGCAAACAATTGTGGAAATAGTTTTTCATTTCATTTCTATTAAATAAAAGGAAAATAACAATTCATTGACTGAATGGTGTATTAAATGTAGTGTTGAGGACAACGACCGACAATTTTTTCATATCATTAGATTCGGAAGAATCTATTATACAATAAAATAAGCGAATACTCTAACAATTGAGTCAACGAAGAGTAGGAACAGAAGAGTCGCCTAACATTCTATACTCCATTAGTTAAGTGTCAGAAAAATACTATTTTCAAACCCAAACTGACATTGAAATTAGAAGGCATTCACTCATATTCTGAGCGATGAATCTTAAAAAAATGATGAATACGTTTTGGCTCAAAAGTCTATTTATGTTTTGTTATATAAACCTTGAAAATAATTATCGGAAGTGAAGACCTAATCAAGTGAGAGATGATCTCAAATGAAGACAGAGATCATAGAGTGGGCTAATTGTTTTGAACTTCTTTTCGACGTCACCGCCAACCAGACGGTGCGCTTATATAATAATAAAACTAGCTTATTTTTCTTATTTGACAAACATCTCATGAGTGGCCATTCGGAACAGTTAGTAGACAATTATTGCTTACAAACTATACCTACTGTTGACAAATACGTGACGTAGACTTGAATTCAAGTAAATTATAATCATTTATGAGTTGTTCTCAGACTTTGGAAAAATTTTCCTTTTTTTCAAAAGAGTTTTTTAAATACACAAAAGAGTAGAAAAATTAGTGGAAAAGTGAAAAATCATTTCCCAATTATTACCGGTTCGGCACAAAAGTAAGAATCACACGAAACGCTTCATTTATTTGTCAAATGATTTAATATATATAATACAATTGCGGAATGTAATCAAAATCTTTTTATAAAAACTTGTTTTGTTCTCTTCTATTACAGATCGAGAGTTTATTTCAAATAAGCTTGGCAATATTTGACACATACTGTTTGGCAGAGGCGTCACCCGGTTCTACACATTTCCGAAGTTTCGGCATAAGCTTTCTATTCGTGTATAGCGGCAATCCTCACAGTATGAGACATTCAATTCATAGAGCCTTTCATTTAACTCAAAATTGTTTTGTCTTTGATTCAGTTCGACGAACACTGATAGCCGTCGCTGTAATACTATTCTTTGCGGCCGTCTATCTGTTGGTCTCATCGTTAATACTGATGACTGCTTTACGCAAAGAACATGAAATCAAATTCATTCATTGGTTACGAGCAATGGCTTTCTTCATAGTCTGGAGGACTCTTTCAATCATTTTTCAATCTCTTGTGAATGTGAGCCAACTTTTCCCCTTTTTTATACTATTTTGAAATATTTCTCAAAAAGCGGTTTATTTATTATTTTATTCTAAACGCATGAATGCATTGAAGTCTTGATTCTTAAAATTGTTTGTTATTTCAAGTTTTGCTTAAACTCATTAATGAGTTAATAAATTAGACTTAACAGGATATGATTGCAATTAGACATTGCACACTCATTTATATGCAAAAGCTATTACAGAAGAAAAACTTAGCGAGTAATCTAATTCTAAACTGTTTTTTGATTTAAAAGCAATTAATTCTTAGGCTTTTGGGAAATTTAAGCCTATTCTCAAAAAAATTCTTCAGAAGATTCTCATAATTGGGGAAAAACTTTGTCAGAATCAAAGTTAATTAATATTAATGTTATGCCTTACAGGACCTGTACTTCGGTTACCACCAGGCAATGCTCATCATATGGCTTTTGCTCACAATAGTGAATGTGTTCGCATGGCTTATAGTTTACTCTAACTATCAAGAGTTGAGTGACATCACTAGACTCGAAGATATGGCCAAACTTAAGATGTCGACCCTCTCCAGTCTGAATGCATCGCGGTCTCTTTCACGACATAGCCTTGACTCTACGGGTCAATACAAGATCGGCGGTGGCGGTAGTGTGAGTTCTCAGCCCTCGCCACAAATCTACCCGCATCATCCCCACCAAATGCATGGTCACAACGTGCCCCGCAGCTCAACTTCATCGACGGCCAGCTATTCTATACAGCCTTCTCCTAGAACAACTGGTCACAATACCATTCCGATGGCTTGCTATAACCCTAACGGACAGCCATCGCCTCGTTCTCACACCACGTCGAGGAGTACGCCATCGACTGCACCCGTTTAGCATTAGTTAAGAGTCTTAAAACATTTCATTAACTCAACTGTTGTTACAAAAAGTTTAAGTATTTTAATGATTGAGAGAAGAATTTATTATTGATTATGTTTTTCTAACAAATGTGTTGAAACTCTCAAAACCTGTCCATAACTTATTGAAAACGAGACGTCCAGTCAGTGCTTTAATATACAATTTTATACCAACTTTGAAGAGACAGAGGATTGGATTCTATGCAAATCCATTCTAATTATGTGAAAGTAATCACTAATGCATTTCATTAGGTTTTAATCATTTTAATGAGTGTCTCATAATTTTATATTTTTATAATTTTGTTTCACGAGTTTTATAGTTTTGCGCACTTTTTAGGTAACGAAAGAGTGAAATGTTTGCTATGAATGTCACAAATTCTCTGATTCTTGTAATTCAGATCTATTTTACAAATAAGTCTACGAAAATTAGAGAAGGATTACCGTTGAAAGTCAAACATTTCATTATTCTGTTGTGGATCTGCTCTGATCTGAGACTTTGATGAATCTCTGATTCTTATATTTTTGCCTTTTTTTGTAAATTTCTCAACAATTTCTCGAAATTCAAGAAATGAATTATTTTTTTTTGTTATTTAATGACAAAAGTTATTGTAAACTAATTTCTCTTTTAATATAATTTTAAATATAAAGAAAAATAAACTTTAAAATAATTATAAAGACTTGAATGCAATAAAAAAACTTCTAAACTATTTATTTACTTTATTGAGCAAGTTTGTTTACTATCGTTGAATATCGGTTACACGTGTTTTGCATGAAATCTAGTTCGTTTAGTGATCTTTGATTTTGAACTAATTATAGACAGTTTACTCTACTTCAATACCCTTTGCATAAAGTATTCAGAATTATATTTAATTGTTTCATGTGATTATCAAATGGTAAGGCATTTGTTCCGTCCCTTAGATTCAGTGAAATGTATGCCAAATCACTAAATGTATGATTAGTTTTGTTCTTAAACTAAGAGCTAATGCTATGATTTCACTGAAATCTTCTGAAAAACATTTTGAATAAATTTATTGATACAACACTTCAGACAAAATAATCAGTTATTTTAAGTACAGAATTGTATGAGAAGTAATGCAAATAAGCGATTGATGAATGCTTCATTGTGCAACCATGCTACTTTTAATTCTAAAATTAAACTTTAATTCAACTGAAATTACAAACAAATAAGTCCTGAATCGCGTAGGCAAGGATCAAGGTGATCCAGGTATAGTTCAATCATAATTGACTAACTGCACAATGAAATGCAAACTATTCAAAGGATTGGTTGAACTCAGTCATGAGCACATGGAGTGCTACACTCTTTATATCACTCCACTAAAAAGTGATCGAAGCCATTAAGGCCATTAATAAATGATCCTTATTCAAATGATATCGAAATTTGAAAGCAATAAAAAATATTGAATTCAATTATAAATTAATATATAATTACAATAAATCTATTTTAAAAGATAACTGTTTCGATGGCAAGGGTTGACTGTAGTCTATTGATGGTGTTCTCATAAATTGAATCATTTAAATGGTGATTATGTGAAGGGGCAAATTTTAGTGTTAACCGAATGCACTTAATCTTTGTGATCATCTAATTTTTGACGACATCTCAAACAACTTTTGAACCGTTAGGTATAAATAGCAACAGAAATAGCAAAGTCCTAATACCTTGGAGTCAGAGAATTGTATAGTTTTATTAACCGATTAGATCTGAATTGACTGAAAACTAGTGAACGCTTTGTTCTTTTGCTCTCTCTTTGACTTTTGATAAGTTTTTTGAGTCTTTGAAACAAAGTTCATGTAATTTAACGACCAATCAATACAATAACGATCGAAATGTTTCAGTTGAGGCTAATCTTATCTACAATTTTGAATAGGGTGAACCAAGCTCTTTAGCACCAGTCACCTTCTATAATATTGTCTTCAAAATCTTTTAAGAGACAATTTGTTCGACAAACTGACCACAAATACTATAATAAAAGACTAAATGCAAGAAAAGAGTTGTCCAAAAATGAATGAATGACACAATTTTGTCACATTTGTTGGTTGGCTCTCATTTTAAACTAAGCACTCGTTCGAAAGATGCATTAATTTAGTGCTATTTCTGTCCAACACGGAACAGATATTTACCGCACGACACTAATTCTAATCTGGGACGTTTGTGTGCGATAAAAAGACTTATCAAAAGTATTTTATTACAATTATTTGAATTCGACATACGTTTTCTCAACCTTT
>JAQGCS010000057.1:0-41054 GCA_034702105.1 Fuscozetes fuscipes
GAGAGAGAGAGAGAGAGAGAGAGAGAGAGAGACAGTGAGAGAGAGAGAGAGAGAGAGAGCAAATGAGATGGTTTTAAAAATGCTTTTTCCATATTAGGGTAACATACAGACCTGTACAATTAAATTAGCTTAATTCAGATTCAGCGAACCTACACCAAATTTCATTGGTGATTTTGGAGGAAATAATGATCACGCTTCTGAGTAGCGAATAGAATTCATAGGGGAGCGATTGTCAAAGTTTAAATCATTTTATCGAACCACCTTGCGAATGTTTTGTTAAAATGAACATATACGAGTTGGATTTGAATTTATCTAGGTCATGAATGAAAGTTTTAACTTTTATTAATTAGTTTCAATTAAAGGAAAGATTAGTTATCACTTAATTTGTATATTTTAGCTAAAAATAGATTCAAAAAGTGGGAAAACTGTGAGAATATTACAAATGACTAGGAAGAAAT
This sequence comes from Fuscozetes fuscipes, assembly GCA_034702105.1. Classification (NCBI taxonomy): domain Eukaryota; kingdom Metazoa; phylum Arthropoda; class Arachnida; order Sarcoptiformes; family Ceratozetidae; genus Fuscozetes; species Fuscozetes fuscipes. Next base: position 459 of record JAQGCS010000057.1, read on the forward strand.
GATTTATTTAATAAGGTGAATTCATGTGTGGTATATGATATGGTCCACCCCTTCAATACCCCTTCGATTAAGTCTAAAAATAAATGAAACGATAATATTATTCAAGATTATTATTATTTATTATTTTACTCGAAATACAATTTTATTGAAATAAAGTGTTTTTCAGAACAATTTGCCGAACACTTCATCAAATTGAATGTTGTGAATAACTTTTCCCATATATTTATCGAACTCTTTCATTATTAGATCTTTGATGACTTGTTCCTGATTTTTGAGGATAGCGTTCGTTATTTTATTGAAGGGCCAGAATAGTCGACCGCTTTTCACTTGGAATCCTTCGAATGTTTTCAAATGGATTTCCTTAATAATCAATTTCTTTTGGTTTTTGTCGACTTCCAGTTTGACATTCAGTACAGCCTTTGGGAGCCATAGCTTTAGTTCTCTGTCTTTGAATGATATTCTGTTAAACAGCTTTGCGTTCATTTTATAGTCGGCGTAAACATCAGTGACCTTAACGTCGGTGACGATCAGCTTTTTGTTAGCAAACTCGTCGACCACCACTACATTTCCTGCTCTTTCAGCGTTCGCCAAACCAGTCACTACTCCTGAGTGTAATTTTACTGAACCTACACAATCAGTTCACAGGAATGTGTTCATCAAAATTATTCAAATCAAGAGGCTTTTAGACACAATATAACAGTCAATTTTGATATCAATTAGGGATGCTCAAACTAGACCGCTGTAGAGGGATAAGGGGATGTTTTTCAAAATTCTATGGGGTAGTCGATTTTTTGGCAAAAATTTTCTTCTCTAGGTGAAGGGTAAGAGGCCAACCCTTGAGCATCCCCGATTTGGATTAAAAGCAAATTGGCGACAAAATTACTACAAACCCTATCAAATTTGATTTTAATGATGGGCAATTTGCGTTAAAATTAATCATGGCGAATTCAAGACTTACCCCAACGTCCATGTTTAAAGGGTTGAAAATCGTCGAGTTTAACTTGCTCAAAATCTGAACGATAGTCGATTTTGATATGTTTCAATAAGTCATCGATAATTTCATTGGCTAATTGAACTTCCTTTTTCTGATCATATTTAGAGCGAGGTGGCCCAAATTTGTTATACTTATCTGTTCCATGTTCCTTTTCTTCTTCACCATCAAATTCTTTTTCAGGTTTCTTGTGGTTTCCTTCATCCAGGTCTTTTTCAGAGTCGTCGACATCGTTTGGATCAAATGAACCAAAGGGTACTTCATTTTTGTTGGGTTTGACGACAACTTTCTTATAGTCTTTTCCCAATTCAAAGTCTGGTTCAGAATTAAGAGGTTTTTCAACTTTTTTGGTGATTTTTTCATCTACCTCTTGGTCTTTATAATTGACGCCAGGGTCGTTGTGAACTGGTTTTTCTGGTTTCAAATCTGTGCCAAAAGTGTCTGGTAATTTTTCTTCTGTGTTTTTGGGTACTAGCTCCTTTTCATTAATATCCGGTTTCGGGATATTATCATCTTTGGGTAAATCCTTTGGCAAATCTTTCGGTATATCTTTGGGTAAATCCTTTGGCAAATCTTTCGCTAAATCTTTGGGTAAATCCTTTGGCAAATCTTTCGATATATCTTTGGGTAAATCCTTTGGCAAATCTTTCGCTAAATCTTTGGGTAAATCCTTTGGCAAGTCTTTTGACACATCCTTAGTGTCCAGCTCAGGTACAGACTTATCATCAAATTTAGGACTGTCCTTAACCAAAATTGGTTTAGTTATATCGATTTCATCTGAAATTAAATATAATTTAAAATTGTGTCAGGGCAAATATATTCCTATTTAAGTTGACAGTGTGATCAAGCAGAAACAATTACCGTCTCTAAGTTTTTTGTTGTCGTCTTCTGCAAAACAAATTTGTGTCACAAAAAATAAATAAATAATTATTTTAAACATTTTATCAGTTATTGATTGAAATGAAGAGACTATTAGTTTTGATTTTCAGTCAATAACTTATAGAATTGAAGTGAATTTATTTTTATAATAGAGACTAATATTTTATTTACTTTTGATTCTATTATATTAAAGGAAATCCTATTAAACATTTTGAGACCATTTGTAAGGAAATCAATTGATTTCATACTTATTTCTTTTGAAATTCAGAAATAAAAACGAATCGAAACCCAATTAAACGGAAATCCATTGAAATTCATTAATGATTTTATTTTTTGAATACTTTTCACAAATATTTAATAGTTTAGTCAAACACTTCAAACTTGTTCTGGAATTACATTTATTTATAGATTTGTTAATAATTTCAACCATTGATTAAAACATTGAAAGCATTTAATAATTAATTTTATATTATTTTCTTTTGAAAGCAATTAATCATAAATTGAGAAATCAATTGACAATAAGCAGCACTTGAATTGCATGTTGTGTTTCAATTTGAAGGCAATCAACAAAAGGTGGTCCACACTGTCCACGCTAATTAAAGCAGTTGACCTAGAACTTTATATTAGCTAAACTAACCTAGTAGGAGTCCTTAATTTCGATTTAAAAGAAAAAGGAAATTTGAACAAGAATAATACTATCTTTTGAGGGGAAGCAAGGTTTAAGGCCTCAAAATGTGTGGACAGACCTCTAGTATAATAAAATTGTTAAATATTTGTCTGTTTTCAGAACTAATGAATGAAATGTCAAAATTTGAAAATTAATCCAAAGATATGAAAATTCAAACCATTTGACAGAAATTGTGATCAAAATCTGACAAAAATAGAGTAAAATTTCAAATCATATGAATTCAAAGGTATTATTGTATCACTTGATTAGAATTTGAATCACAGACCGATTAATAGTGTCTTCAGTTTTAAAGATAAACAAAATAAAGAGAAATCTGAACTAAATTTAATTATATTTAAAGTGAGCTAAAAATCAAATGGAATTCATATTAAATGGAAATTCGTTGCATTTAATCACTTTTTTGGCAAAAATATTCTAATCTTCGATAGCAGATATCATAAGAGGCTTTCCCTTCGGGTTCTCGAACCTGTCGGGTGTGTTGACGATTGCTATGAAGTATACGCCAATCGATAATATTACAAACATAACGATAAGTGTGAGTAAACCCATCCATAGGGGAAGTGTCATCCATACTTCACAGTCAAATGAGTCACCGAAGATTAGGTTTTTAGCAAGGCCTTTTTTGTAGAGCGGGCTTAAAAATGGTTGTAATTGAAAACGACTAAACGTCAGTGAAATTCTCATGGGCACTGTTAACAGATGAACATGCTCAATTACTAAGTAAATCATTGATTATACAAACATTTGTCGGCATCGTTGGCCACTTTGCTCTCAACAGTCAATTGACTACAACTGTAACCAAACGACTGTTCGGCCGATACTTCGCTGTCTATCAGATCGAACTCTACTTCTGTCTTAAACTCAGGAATTTGAGTCGACTTAATAGAGACTGTGCTGTTCACTAAACTCCAGAAATAACTACAATTTAAAGATAAGATTTAGAGACAAATTGATCAAAAAATGCCCGATTATTGGCCATCACTCACTTCATTCCCATGTTTTCAATATTCAAATTGAGAGTTATAGTGGTTCCGTTCACGTCGTTGTATTTGAGTCGCAATAATCCGCTCTCAGAGGCGTTGTGTTTGGCCTCATCTGTGGCTGTCTTATTGGGAAGTACCCAACAATGACTGCCCGAGTGATCCACAAGACTAGTATTGAACTGGGTCAGTTGTTTTGGAGCACCCGTTATGCTATACAAAGTGAGTGAAGTCGTATAGAGATATAGACAGTCATCGATAGCAATCAAATATGGATGTTCACTACTGGTTCCTTGAGGAGGTGCATCCTCGAGATCATCCCCATTCAGTGCCCGCTCTTTTCTATTGAGGGTTTCGGGTGTCTCTAAATCGATGGATTGAAACTGATTCTGATAACCAGTTAATAGGAATAAAGCGTTTTTCGATACATTCTTCTGGATTTCAGAGATTAGTTGAGCTAATAATTGATTGTTTTCGACTAAACTGTCCTCAGGTAATTCAATCCAAACTTTGTGGCCATTCTTCATATGAATTTCGTCCCAATTTTGGCGCTCGAAGTGCTTTAGAGTCAAGGCTTGGGTCGGATTCAACACATCTGTGAGTAATGTCTTTTCGGGAAAACAAGATTTAGATTTGTGTCAAAACTATAGATAATATTTTTATTACCGGTTTTATGGATTTATCTTTGAATATGGACTTCACGGCTGTCAGTCTTTCCTCGTCTTCGGTAGTGAACTGCTCGAGACTTAGACGGTTCTGAACGAAGGCCACAATTGTCTGACTATTCATTAAGTAATCGTCGGCTAAGACTTTGCCATCGATTTGATTGATTGTGGATTTGCTGTCGAAGAGCTGTGAATCAGTTTTTTGTTGCCAAAGAAGAACCGGAACTCCTATTTCGCTGCAGAAGACACCGCTTAACGAAAGACAGATTGCGATCAATTGATGGATAAATAATTGTTTACTCATTTTTTCCTTAAAATAAGTTAAACTCAGATTTAATTCAATTAAATTTGAAGGAATCAAAAATAAATGAAATTTATTACTGAAAACACGCCTCTAATAACACTCAATCCTACACTAAAACACCTTGGTATTATTTAATTCAACAAATAATTGCTTGTACAGTTTAGCTACTGTATTATATCATTTTTAACTAAATATTAATTGACTAAATGTTTCTATCAACTTGGTAATAGTTAAAAGGTGGGTTGAATTATTTTAATATCTAACTCAAATTCTTTGAGACTAAACTGTATAAAAGTGTTGATGACTTTTAATGTTTTGGTTTATCGTAGAGATTGGTTGTCATAGAAACGTTTGCTTTTGGTTTTCTGGTTTTCAAACATACACCAAATAACCAAATGACCATGGTATAACCAAATGTGACAAGTTTCATTAAAAAATCATATTTCACTTTAAAATTTCAAATAATTTATTTTTTCGTTTTGGAAGATCATATACCAAAAAGTTTGGATGATTTTTAGCGAAATATCGGCTAGGTTAAATAATTTCTTATCAAATAGAATAATAATTGTACCACGAATAATAAAACTTATAATTAGTTTATTGCTTGGTTAGTTTAGTCAAAATAATAAAAGAAGAGAGTCAAAAATATAATATTTTTATACAAGCAACACCTCATTTGGTGTCAATAATTATTTATAAAATGATTTTACATATTTGAATGATAAGAGTATCTAAAGTTGGTAGGCTTATCAATTTGCACGACAACTTATTTAGATCATTTCCGTTTTATATAATTAAATATTTTTTCGCTTCAATCTGATTATTGCGAATAAAATGCTTGTGATAGTATTGCTCTTGATCAATTACTTGGATTACAAGTTTTGGTTTACTATTTTTGATTGAAATTCTATTTAAAGCTAAAAACAAAACTTTGATTTATTGAAAGTAGATTTTAAGGAATATTTTAAAAGTATTTTTAAAATGAAATGTTGGCGTAAAAACGATCTAGATTCACACTCAACCCAAATCTGTGAGCGAATAATTCATCATTCATTCAAAGTTTAATTTGTATTACTATTTAGAGTTCAAAACTTCAACTTTTTTGGTTCGAAAATGAATTTGATGTGAATTTAAAACTTTTATTTCAATGAATTCTTTTACTCTTTTTCCAGAAATAACTATAAAAATGATTTGAAAAAAGTTATGTTTGAAAGCATTGACTTTAGGTTTGATTAATGAGTTTTTTGTTTTGTTTTTTATTCTTTGGTTGTAATACTTTTTACCGCAAATATTGTGGGAATTCAATGAATAAGTATTGGTTTTATCTGATTTTTAAATGAATACAATTTCTTATTTAACGATCTTTTTTGAATAGAATGAATTGAAAAGTTATCAAGCTTACATAATCAGTCTCAAATTTTTAGATAACATTCATTTGAATAAAGTGTTAATTTTGCTCAATGGTGTCAAATTAATGCCATGAATGTTTTATTGTGATATAATTGTGATATCTACCTATTTTATTCACAATTACAAGATGACAAGATCACCCATTGTGAAACCTTACTCCGTCATAACAATACTCAAATGTAATAAATTAAATTTTACACACATGAGAAATTGGATAACAAGATTATTTATAACTGAACTACTTTTGTAATAATTATGAGTTTTAATATATTTTTTTACTACATTTGCGTAATAAATCGCAGTATATAGTTTTCTCATTTTACCCGCCCCACCTCTACCCTCGCGGGAATAAAAAAAAAAGAGAGAGAGAGAGGGAGAGAGAGAGAGAGAGGAGGCTGCCTAGGTAGAGAAAGGGATTGAGGTTGACCTATGGTTCTACCTAAGCCATCCATTAATCCAGAGTTAGAATGTTCCTCCTAGCATAAATGGAGCTAGCTGAGGTCATATCTGTGTACTGGTATTCCCATGGCCTAACCAGAGCTACCTGAGCTCAAATCAATATGAATTTTAGAAAATAATTCTGAGCTTAAATATAGTGTCTATTACTTTGATCGAAAGCTTGTTTATTGAATTTTGCAAAAAAGCAAATAAATTGTACAAATATTTAGCTATAAATTGAATGGCATTGAATTAAACGGTTGTCTGTCTGTCCAATTGGATGGTGGTGTATTTTTTTGCTTGAGTTACGTGACTGACCCTTAAAATGATAGTTACGACAGTGAATGCAATCATAATTATAATCAATTCAAAGAACAAATAGTATTAAATAAAAATAAAAACAATTTAATTATTAGTGTTTTGCAAATTTAATGAATCGTGAATTGAATAATGAATTGAAAGTTACATTAAATGACATTAATATGACAATTAAACAATTAGTTCATATTGTACAAGGTGACTAGAAAATTTCGCCATTATTAAGAATCATTTTTATTTAAATGTTTGTCAATTATTCATATAAGCATCTCATTGAACAAGTATGTTGTAGGGCATTTCATTATATAAACAACAATTATTATTTATCATGAAAGTAACCATGATTAAAATAATGATTTTGGTTGAGAATTCAGATTTTCATGGAAAAAGGGTAAAAGATGTTACTTGATAGATACTTTTGAGATATTTACACTGAACATGAAGATAACAGAGAAAACCCTTCACCTCTGATTGGCCTTCACACTAAATCGGGTGAAATTATAACCCTTCTATTAAATTGATTAAAACCCACCTGAGTGCTCTCAACTAAATTGTTACTGACACAATACTTGACCAAACTTTCCCATTTTTAGACATCTAATAAAATGTTGGTCTTTCAAGTTTTAATAGAAAATTTGTCCTACCTTATTTCTTATAGAATAGAAAGGCTCGGCTTTTAATTAAAAGTAATTTTACACAACTAAAAACAATGCAAATTTGATGGTGTTAGATTTTTCAAAGTCCATATTAAATAAATTAAATGCACTTAAACTTCATATATTAAGAGCGTATAAAATACGGAATACATTGAAAATCCCCACCCTATCAAAATTCCACTTGTTACACAGAATTGAACTAGACAACTGTATAAGTCATAACTAAACTAAATATGCTTTTAATTTCAAATTTAATCATAATAAATTAAATTCTTATTCCATTGATTTTCTAATTTGATAATTATATTATGTTTTATCAAAATATAATTATCAAGTTCTAAATATTATTACGTTTTGTAATTTCAAGTTCTAAATACATATAAAAATACATATAATTATATCTATAATTAATTGAATAAAAAAAATAATTTTATTTAATAAATTTGAAATTAAAAGCATACTTAGTTCTGACTAAATTGTCTAGTTCAATTCTGTGCCACCATTTTCATAAAGTGAAGATTTTAGCCGCATTCAATAAAAATACTTAGCATTGTAGTTTTTGACGATCTGGATTAATTGTCTAAAATGAGTTGAGCAAGAGTGAACAAAATATGAAATTCTAAACAGTATTCGCCACTATTTCCAAAGTTTATATGAAAATTTTGAAAGCAATTTTGAATACCATGCTCAAACTAGTAACCTTAAAGACAATTGAATAATGCAAATATCATTTTCTAAACTATTCACATATTTTTGTATTCATTTCATTGATATTTAGTGTATTGAAGAGCTCTCACTTCAGGTCTGTTGGGTCTTAAGGTGTATGTTATGTGTTCTCCACTAACGTTAGGCTTTCAGTAAATAAGAAACGGGTCAACGAGTTTTTGCACCTCTTCTTTCTCAGGTAATTTGAGCAACTTTATTTTTAATGAGAGAGAGAGAGAGAGAGAGAGAGAGAGAGAGAGAGAGAGAGAGAGAGAGAGAGAGAGACTGTATTTGAGTGTTGAGTAATAGAGAACAGAATGATAGTAAGAAAAGAAGGATAAGTAGGGATAAGTAACTTCATACTGACTGGTCTTAAGACAGTGCACAGCAGTAGTGGTGTATATAAAGCAAAAATATTATAATTATTGTTATATTATATTCACTTCAAGCATGTTATCAAAGCCAGTGTCGACTCAGTCATAGTCAACACATTTTATTATTTTCTTTGCGAATAATTATTAGAAAAACTTATTATTATTTTACAGTTGAGTTAAAAGACTTGATTCGCATTATTCTTGTTTTCAGATCCGTTTCTTCGATCAAAATATCAGGGTTTTTATGATTTAAATGTTGTTTTCATAAAATAGTTTTGTATGGAATAGACTGGAAAAGTGAACGACAGTTGAAAATTGTCTCATTCTATGCTCAGTCTGTGTTCAGGATATGAAGTGATTGTTTTATTAGTGCTTTTTTGTGCTTCAAATTCCTGTTATTTTGAGAGTCGAGTGTTTAGTACATTAAGTTTCATCTCATCTCAAACTTGAACTTCCCTTCGATTCACAGGAAAAACAGGAAAACATTGAAAACATTCTGAAAGAGACCTTCTATTCACTTATGATTATAGCGAACACACATTTATTGCCATTCAATGAATATATGATTGATTTGTATAACATTTGACATAATCTTATGTTTTCTTGTTTTAGACTTTTGTTTGTTTTTTCATTCAATTGAAGTTTGATTTGTTTGTGAACTTTCTTTAAGTCTATTTTGTCGACTGATGTCTGTGTGAAGTGTTTGTGTGGAATCTTCACTGTGAATGTCACTAATCATTATCGATTGACCCTTGCTAAAAATGAAGTCACAAATTCTTTGGTTCCATATCTTATCTCTTATAATACCAGGTATGTTTTATGCTTATCAAAACATTGGAGATCTATTATTTTTTTTAACAAAATTAGAGAGTATTGCAATAATTTTCGAACTTGAATTGAATCCATAATTAAGAAATAATTATCAAGGCAATTTTCCAAATAAATTATTGTCTGAGAAATTTATTTGTCTTTGAATTGAATTCATTTTCAATTATTTGTATTCGAGTGAAACGACTGGTATTTCCCTAAAAAACAAATGATATTTAAAAACTAATCATTCATTTGAAAACATTTAAGAATAATAAAAATTTTAATCAATAGCGACGAATAACAGGTTGTGTCTGATGTAGACTAGCATTGAATGTCGTGTCCTCTAAAGCCCAGAAAATATGTGGTATTGCTTTTAAATGCTTAAAACCAGGAAAGGGGTCCCTCGAACCAACAAATTAGGATGATATAGGGGGTATTTTCCTGATTCCTCAGGAAAAAATTCAAAGAGGGGACCAAGGTAAAAAAATTTGAAGAGGGTATAAATTTTTCCTCGAAACTAGGGGGTCAGCTCAAGCTCAAAAACTAGGAAGCATTTGGGCTTCAACGCCCTTCCACACCCCTGCTTAAAACAATAATTCAGAAATAAATTAATAATTAGTTTAAACTTCAAGTCTCGTCTATTAGTGTCTGAAAGAATGGCAATGTTTCCAAGAAATTATGTAATAAATGCTTTTTGTTAGTTATGATAGTTTTCCGGATACTTTATGTTTGTCTCAATTCACGAACAAAACACACGATATTTATCTTAGTTCCGAAAATTTTAATAATAATTCAATTTATAGCCCTTAAAACAAGCAATAAATTGCGGAAAAAGCATGTAATGAGAGGCAATCACCCATCCCTCTAAAGCAATGTGTATACTATTATTTTGCAAGTTCATTTGAATAAACATTCAAATTATTGTTATGATAATTCTATATTAAGTAATTTTTGTTGCAATTTTAAAATTGTTCCTTGCAAATTTGGGCTTAAAGACGATTTATATTGTTTATCAATTATATCATTCAATATATATTTGAAAATTTATATCTCATAAGTAATTTACATGGTACTTAATTTGATATATGATCTTTGAAAAAGTTTTTATGTTATGATTGATTGATCTAGTTAACTCAACTATGGTTCTGATTATTTGTGTGAACAATAGCTTGGTAAAATTTCCCATCAAATTTTTTTCAAGTATAACATTGAAATTTGTGATCAAATGAGAAAATAATTTCGAAATCAATGGTTGTGCCGGAGCTCAGATTTTAATATAAAAACTCATTTTTTATAAACCAATAATTGAATCGTTATTTTCATCAATCAAATGAAAAAGTAGTTCTATATTTCAAAGAGATCTAGATCTCTTTAAACATATAATCATTTTTACAAAAAGACATATTTTGGCCAAAAATGTGTTGAGAACAGGAATTCGCATAAAATTAATGGATATTTCTTTAAGATTATATCTTTAAACACTTCTTATAACAATTTATAATCTTTTTTTAAAAATATATTTATTGTTTTTGGTCCAATTCATCGCTTGATTATCTTACTAAATTCTTTTTATTTAAAGTAAGTTTCACTTATTTGGCCATTCACTTCTTCTTATCTTTAAATACAATTGTTTTTGTTGCAATTCATCTAGGTGAATTGAGGAAGTGCCATGCTCCATGCTCTTTTCACCTAAGTGTCACTTCATCCTAATTTCAAATGATCCTTTCTCAAAGCACTTTAGATCATAAGTGGATTATTGGGTTTGAATTATATTTCAAAATAAATATTTAAATTAATCTCTTGGTTAATCTGAAAGCAATGAAAATGACGTCAATAACTGGAACCATCCCTTTTATCTAATTCCCTAAAGTTCCGAATTCCATAAAGTCGACAATTTTTGTTCGGATTGGCCATAAATGTTATCTGTCCTTGTACACAAACATGGATATGCGGTTGTTTTTACTATGTATGCATAAATCTATTCAGTTAAATGGGATTTGAACTCATGGGATGTAATCCAATTACTTTAAAATTCAAAATATAAATAATGATATTTGTAAACAACTGAATGAGTGAATCAAAAACTAAAGAATAGAATTAAATAACTGATTGATCACTAAAAACATTGGTTCGAGTTATTAATGACTACTTGTTCTCCTGTGAAGAGACCGAAGGGATGAGAACTCAGACAAAGTATAAAAAAGATATTAATTTTATTTGAATGAGAAAATCAGTTCAAAATCATGTTTTCAATGATCGCAGCGAATGATACGGAAGTTTATATTCATTAAAGTAAAACATTATTACTCCTCTGTTTTTAACTTTTTTGTTCAATTCATTGGTGAGATGCTCAAGGTTCTCTCTATTCCAACATACAAACAATTATAAGAAATGAGTTAATTTCCTTTTTTCTATTATTCTATTAAAGAATTGTGTTGTTTTCGAAAATAATCATGATTGAACTAAATAATGGAGACCTTGCGCATTTTGAGCTCATTCATTCAATTACTATGAGAGAGATTACATGCTTTGATTTGAAGGGCGTTTCACAACATCTTTAATATAAATCAGATTATATTATGTAATGACTGTAATCGACAATTGTTTTGCAACCATTAAAAAATAATATAATCAAAGACCTTAATGAAAGAGCTGGCAATAAATTAGTTGATACATGATAGACATCGGTAATACACGTTCATATAGAATAAGTGTTCTATTCAAAATTTTTCAGATGATCTGATCTCATCATTATTGACAAACAAATGAATTTTATAAACTGTTTCCTGGTTTAGTTAGAAAATATTTAGACAATAAATGAGATAATGACTCTTTCCTAAGACAAGCTAAATATTCTAAAATATAGTAGCAAAGGTAATTTAAGTTATTTATATTTATTAAAAAGCATTTTTTAAATATAAATTAGATTTTGAAATTAATTTATAGTGTAGCAAGATATTAAGTTTGTAATAACTTTTAAAAGCCATCACATTTAGAAAAGTGAATCACATATAAAATGCTAATAAAATTGGCTTAAATTCTGTGATAACTGAGTTTCGCTCTGTTTATACTCTCTTTGTATTCAATTGTTTTAATTTAATTTTGTGTTTATTTTTTATTCTCTCTTCAGATCTGTTTTAATGTCAAACACTTATTGTCTAAAAACTATTTAATTGTTTTCAGATAATTGAAGAAAAGAGTACTTAAGTATACAAATTGATAAGAGATTCAATTTGACCTTTTTTGGGTAATGGCTTTTCAAGTTCATTGTTTGAAATTTGAAATATTTCACTTCATTTCACTGAAAATATTTTTCTTACCACAAACTTATCCTGATTAATGTCCTCTTTTACACAGTGTGTTTTAGTCAGCTCCCGGGCAGTGCCCGAGCAAAGGAAGTATATTTTGGTACACTTATTGGAAAATTGACCAAATATTCTCATGAAGTGAGTGGCGAGGTCTATGCTGTTGATGAGAGCACCTTGTTCATTAAGAACTTCAACTATGATGGCCAGGGGCCACAAACATTCTTCTGGGCCGGCAGTAATGCCACACCCGATGACAACGGGTTTATAATTCCAGATGAGAAGGGATCGTAAGTAAACACTTCACTTTAATTAAGATTGAATCTAGCTCAGCCTAATGTTTACTGTGAATAGATAATTATATCATTTAATTTGTGGTTTCTAGCATATTTTATAAATATGTGTTCTTCTATTGATAGCACGAAATCCCTGAGTGCTTACAACAATCAGAATATAGTCCTGCGTTTACCCGAAGGCAAAACTCTTCGTGATATCAATTGGGTCTCCATTTGGTGCCGGGAATTCAAAGTTAATTTTGGGGACATTCCTGTTTCCAAGAATCTTGACATTCCTTCACCTGTTGAAATACCGGCTCTTTCAAGACTTGCACATGATGTGCGATCTGGACCGATTACAATTGTGGATGCTCAGACATTCTTAATTCCTAATTTTCATTACGATGGAGAGGGACCAGCAGGTTATTGGTGGGTAACCCGAGGTCCCAGACAAGGACCAACAGGTAATATAAATTTCTATTGATTTGAAATATTTATGGTATTATTCGTTTGCAAATAATTTGATAAAAATGGTTCAGGTCTTCGATTGAAGGATGAAAATGGAAGTCCAGCGCCTTTACGTCGATATTCGGGCGAAACAGTTGTGATATCACTACCGGACGATAAGACTATTTATGACTTCGATTGGTTGGGTGTTTGGTGTGAAGAGTTTAACGTAGACTTCGGACACATTCGTATTCCACAACACATTCGAGTTCCGCCGTCGCCCAAAATGTTGGGAATTAAACCAGAGGTGAGTCCAAAACATAAAGCAGTGCCGACCAGAAGGCGAAGAGTAAAGCCAAGACGTAAGTCTTCCAGACGTAGAACTGGTTCCGGTATTACTCGTCGACCGTTTTAAAGACAATCACAAAACCATTGATTTCTTGAATTTATTCGATTCTATTTCATTAACCTCTTTCTTAAACGACCTTTATTCAAATATCGTTTAATTTTTTGTATTGTTTTCGAAATAATCAATAAAATCTTTGAATTAAATTAAATGGTGATGGTATTGATAATGGTATTACTCGTATTTTAACTGGATATTAATAAAATCTCTATTAATTTTAATCAAATTTGATAGACTAAACTGAACTGTGAAGTTCTATATGATGACCTTGGATATGAGCTGAGATGGGTTATGGACGGCGATGATATTGTTATGCAATTGGTTGGCAAAGTTGGTGAGTCCCCAATGAAACTGAATTTTCTTTTATAACTTTAGTCACTAATGAATATTTGAGAATGTTAATTAATGGCCATGATAAATTTTGGGATCAGTTGATCTTTTTATCAAATATTCGATAATTGATCAATATTTTCTACCTAGATTCAAATGAATACATGTCATTTGGTCTGAGCAAAGATGATGCCAAGTCTGAGATGATTAATGCGGACGCAGTGGTTACTTGGGTCAGTCCTAATGGCAATGGAAAAGCTGTCGACTATTTTCTAGGCGGCAAAGAACAGGTTTGTCCTCAAATCGCTTGTAATTGGCAACAATTAATATTTCGCTTATCTATGAAAAATGAATTTCATTGAGTATCAAATCTAAACAAGACACTTATCTAGATCAAAGAGTTTTCAAATAACATTAAAAACGAAATTTTTAGAATAGCGTAAGAGTTTGCGAAACCCTTCACATAATTCTCATAATCTGTTTATTATTCAACACAAGTATTGTCATTAAAACCAATTATTATCTAATTATTGAGTTATTTGAATGAAATAATGGTATAATTAAAATATTTTGCTTTTATTTGTTAACTGGAAGTGTGTCGGAAACCGAGGCAGTTGTCCAGATGTTAAACAGAGAGGAGCGACTGATAGCGTCACGCTATTGCATGCTGCCATTGTCAACGGATTTAGCATGGTCACATTCAAACGACCACAATTGGGACGTGAGTGCATTTCAATTTCAATATTCACATTGACATCACTTTAAAATGCAATGACCCTCATTCTTTTTACGTTATTGACTTTGATCTTACATGACATTCAATTGAGAGCAAGTTAAATAGTATAATTAATATATTTTATTTTGTCACTTAACCTTTTAATTAATTTGGGCAAAACATGCATGATCTGTAAACATCAATTTAAACTTTAAAAATGTTCTACTTAATTATTTGAATTATTTTAATGACAAAGTTCTCAAATTACTATTCATTTGATAACAGGGATGCCCAAGCTTTTCGGCTCTAGGGGAGGGGGGTAAGACCCATACTCCCCTTGGGCATCCCTGATTTTATAAAAACGATAGACTCTTTGTAGTAAAAACTGTAAGAATTACTTACAAATGCATAACAATTGTTACACTTTTTTATAAATATGAATCCACACAAAAACCAAAATCTCAACTCAACTTAATGTCAACTTGTAGTAAGTTGACAAGAGTACTTTTTTATTAAAAAGAATGTTCTCTTTTAAAAAGTTGACGAACAGTATGATCAGCACATATACTCTGATGGTCCGCAGGCTGTTATGTGGGCTATCGGTCCACTTAATGAAAGACAAGAGACATCATATCACAGACTTCATAATACGGGTGATATGTTTATTGATTTCGCGCGAACCCCAAAATGGAACTGTCCGCTGCCCGACGACTCAGTCAAACAAATTTCTGGGCCAACTATCGATAGTCATTCCAATAATGGGCCGACAGTAAGACCCCAACTAAGACCACAACCTCCTGAACAATCATCTGCTAAACCGCAGTCTCAGAGCCAGGCTCGCCCTCAGCCCCCACCTCAATCCCAACCTAAACCAGTAGAGCAGCCCAATTCTAATGCATGGAAAGTACCCGCCATCGTTTGTCCATCTGATACAACATTGAGGGCACAAATAGGGCCAACTGGTGGATCAAAAGGTTATCATAGTATAACTGGCAAAGTGGGCTGGGGTATTGCCTGGTATATCAATGGCCTTCTTATTCCAGAAATCACTTTACAAAGAGGTATATAATTCAGAAGTCGATCGAACTTTAATAGTGTTAATGATTTTCAGGCAAAACCTATACATTCATAGTCGAGGGCGGAAACGATAAAAATAATTCTGCGCGAAGGCATCCCTTATATTTGACCGATGATCCCGAAGGAGGCTTTGACTATAAAACAGACCAACAGAGACAAAATGAACAGATCTTCGGAGGGGTTGGCATTACACCTGATGGCACTATTCTGCCCACAGCTGAGGGCCGACTCTGTGAATGGAAAATCGATACTAATTCGAGGAAAAGACCCGAAGATTACAATAATTTTTTTGAATTCCAGCGCAGTCTTAACCTGGACTGTTTGCAGGGCAATTCGGGAATTTTGCGCTTCATTCCCGACAAAAACACACCCGACCTTATTTACTATCATTGCTATACTCACAGAAACCTGGGCTGGAAAATACATATCGTTGACAATTGCGATCACAATCTGTTCGGTCAATCATCGATTCCTAAGGTATTCAATCGAATATTTAAAAATAATTTTTTGATTAATTATCTAGTCAATTTTTTCAGTTATCAGTGGTGAAGCCAGATGTGAGTGAAGCCAAAAGAGACAAACCAATAGTCAATAAAGAGGCGAAAATTCGAGATAAGAAACCAGTTTCTGATAACTCGCACATAAGTTTTGACGATAAGGCCATCGAAGGCGGGTATATCTTTCACGACCTGAAGCGGACGCCACAGAACTCAAGTCGCAGTCAAACACCAAAACCGAACTCAAATGTGGCCATACGTGCAGTGGTAACGCCATCTCAAAGGCCATCATCGAAGCCAATCATGACTTCGTATAAGCCGTCAAATAATAATTTTCGGCCTCACTCTCACCCATCAAATGGAGTCCACTTTCCTTCTCCAAAACCTGTGCAACAAATCCCAGCACCGGCTCATTATGTGCCATTGAGTTTACCCCCACTACCACCCCAACCATATAACGGACCTCCACCATATTTGTTCTCGTATCAAGCACCTCCTCAACAATTCCTTAATCATTACCCAGTTGGTATGTAAAATTAACCAGTATATTTAATTATTAAACGGTTTGTTATTAAGGTCCAATCAAGTCATTAGAACAAGTTTTTCGGCCTCAAGCATCACATCCTCCCCATCTTCCTCCGCAAAGTATTGCTGTACCCCAACCCCTATTACTACCCCAACCGCTGTCATCTCAAGCATCGGTACAGCATACGTCACCGGTAGATAGTCTGCACACAGGATTTGTTCCAATGCTTATAAAGACTGCCAATCAGTCGATTGTTAAACACTTCGAGCAAACAGCACAAACACAAATTCGAAACATTAGCAAGGATCCCAACCCTTTCTCCAAGAATTCTTCGGTTCCATTCTCTCCCACATTTAGAGCCCCGAATCCAGATTTTAGTGGATTTAATATCTCGCGCTATGGAGAGCTCTCACCTGGCTCATCAAAGCTATCAGCACAAGGCATTAAGCCTGTTCAATTGAGTAAACCTTTAGTTCCTCTGAAAACATCAAATCGGGTGAAACCCGAGAGAATGAACATTCCTATGAGATATAGAATTAAAGGACAAAATACTTTGAATGATGGAAATGTAGAATATGAGGCTCCACTCAATCTTATGCCATACCAGACCTCAGAAGTGTCTCAAAACTCTAACGATGTTTACAAACAATTCTTGGATTCTATTCGTAACAACGAATACACAAAAGATGAAAACGATTATATGGTTGCCGTCGAGAGAGGCTCTCAATCTGCAGAATCGCAAAGCAGTGCAGCCATCGTTGATATACCACAACAGGATTTCACCAAGCTTAATAATGTTAATGTAAGCATTTATTTAATTTTTTCAATTTCTTATTTTCTCTATACTAAAAATTATATGTATTTAGAGTAAATCGAACAAGAGCAATGGTAGCAAAGTCTATGGCCAGCGAATAGTGGCATCACAGCCGACAACTGTACACAACATTGAAGTGGTGGACGAATCGCCACTTAAATCAGAGCTATCTGTCAGTCCAAAGACAACTGTTGTGATTCCCTTAACTAAAGAGCAGCTGAAGAACAAAACAGATCACACAATACTTAATGATGTGCTCAGACTTATTGCACAGAATGCACCCGCGATTGCACCCCAACACCAAAAGGATGTCCTAAATATTGAAGTACGAACTCGAGCCAAGAGAGGGGCCAATTACTACAATAAATATGATTCTTACGGCAGAAATAATCATGCTAGGCTGATTCCAACTGCTTCTATAATGTTGTCATTTCTGACAATATTTTCATTCTTAATGTAAATTATAAACAATTATATCATTTTTTTAAAAAAAAAGCTTTATGTCAGATAATTAAACCATGTTCAAATTTTAATATTAAGATTCAATATCATGTTCAATATTTTTTTAAATGTTTATTTTTATTTATGTTTCAATTTTACATTTAAATAAATTTATTAATTTTCGTTTACCTTTAGTTTCACTAATTTTGAATAATTGACTTGGTCAATCATAACCCTAATTAATAAGGTAACTTTTAAATTAATAAGATAAATGATTCTCTCCAATAAAATCCGGAGTATTTTAGTTTCATTTCAAACAAGTTTTGAACGAATTATTTGCATTTAAATCATAGACATATCTGAAGGAATTAATTTTATTGACAATGAATTAGCCTAGATAACAAATCGCAATAACAAAATAAAATTATATCTGATATTCGAATCGATTATTTCGATCGATAATTATAACTGTTGGCCAGGTTTTCATACACACCATAGGGTGTATGCTCCTTGCCCAAAATGTGACTGATTGCTTGTGGCACTGGCATGTAAATTTTTGGCACGTTTTTGCTTTTACGCTTGGTACCATGCTGATGATCTTTTTGTGCGCTATTAGCAATAATTGTAATAGCAGATCTATAGATAGGCTTTTTCCCCTTGCCTTTCCTTGGGCGATGGCGCACTACTTTGCGAAGTCGGTGCAGAAATCCATACATATCTTCATTTAGAACTGTACTTTGATTTGGTTCTGATACTTTAACAAGATTATATTCCAGATCCTCATATTTATGGGTGTCTTTTATATATGGTTTTGGAGGGCTTTTGTAACTGTGATTGTCTTCATCGGAAATCTCGGTGTCGATTGAAATCTCCAAACCACTGCTCTGGCATTTGAAAGCCGCCAATACCAAGATTAAAATTGATTGCTTACATCAAAATAACATAAATGAATTTGAAAATAAAACAATTAGAAGATAAATATTTTTCAATTTTATAAAAGTGAATGATAACATTTTTAAAATATAAAGGTAAAACTCATAAGCTACTAATCGTTTGCATGATAATTTACATAACTCTAATCTCTGTAGAAATAACTTTAAAATAATGATAGAAATTCTAACAACCCTGACTCGTTTTCTATAATCAAGATTGATTTGAATCATATCGTTAAATTCTGCATATCTACGGGGTGCATTTTACATGAATAAATATTAAATATTTTATAAAATAACTATATTTTGAAGGGTGCGGGTTATACACGGGGCGGGTTATCTACAGGACTTTAGGGTGAACACGATAAATCATAATTATAGCCTGACCGCGCTTATTGTTAAGAATTATATAAATTGTAAGATGCATTTTTACATATTAGCGATCATTACTAAATAAAATGAATAATTTAATCAAAGTCAGTGAATCAGCAAGAAAACGAACGGCAATTTTTCTCTGATAAGGTAATAAATAATTTTAAACGTGGGTATTTTATTTAACACTATAGTATCATGCATTGATAGTCGTCAAACTTGCATGTTTGTGAAAATATTACTAAATTTCAAAAATGCATATTATAATTTAAAAAATATCGAGGTATTATTCTTATAGCCATGCTCACATGAACATGTACATAAACACCTAAACTTATCTTAATCAATACCTGTGTAGAATACAAAGATATGATTTAAGTTTAATTATCTTGGTTAAAGAAAACGGTAGAGTAGCTGTATTTCAGAAGAAAATGAAGTTTATATTTAAAAATTGGGATAACTATTTGGGGTCAGTTTAAAATAGACAATAAACTAGGAAAAGATTCATACCTTCAACATTTGGTCAGTCAGTAGGAAGTCATATAAAAGTCATAATAAATCGAATTTCAATAAAACATTTTGTCAGAAAACTAAACTTTTGTATAACTTTGGATCAGTTGTGTTATGCTGTGCCACAAACAACAAGAAAAAGAGGTTTTCCTCTCACAGCGCATACCAAATGCAAACAAAAATAAATGTGAACTTAATTTTTCGATCACTTTTGTGTTTAATTGCTGAATAGTCGATAGCAGATATGATATACCTCCTAGGCCAACACAAGAGAGGGAGAGACGGGGAGAGAGAGTATTCTAGTTTTCATTTCCGACTTTTTACAATTATTTTCCATATAATATGTTTGTGTCCCAAATGAGAGCATAGTTTTCTGTTAGGCTATAGAAGTCTTAATATTTTTCTTTTCATTTGATATTTGTTTGCAATTATGTTATGAAAGTTCATTCGATCGCCGATCGGCTCATTTTCATTACTTTCTATGTCTGACTAATGTATTTTTAATCACTCCATTAGCCAATAATTAGTGGACTTTCCTCGAATCAATATTAACTCTTTAATAGGGCTCACAACAAATGGATGACAAATATCTAGAGCAAGTTGATTTAAGTATCAATCAAAATTGTTAAATTTTTATTACTTAATTTGCTTTACTTTAATTACTAACCTTTTTTATTACTCTTCATCTTGAACTTACAAGCTAACTAATCAAAAGCACTTGAAATAATTTAAATATTTAAAATTATATGTTTATGAGTCAATTTTTTTAAAAACTCATTCTGATTAAATATTTTTTAATCATTAAATCTTCCATTAAGGAGAAATTTGATACAAATTTTGAGTTTAATTATTGATTATCGAATATTTTATATTCAGGGTGAATTTTCCGTTTAGAAAAAAGATCCTATGTTAATTAAAAGTGTTATGCTCTTTTGGCAGCAGACTTGGCAGCTGAGGCCGCTTTGGCTGCCCTCCAAAGATCGCCGACTTTTCCATAGCCATCATCGCTAGAACTGCTTCGTTCCATAGGAAGACCTTTGAGACCGCCATCCAATATAATACTACCACCTTCTCCTGCATTATTTTCCCGACCCTGGCCCCGGGCAACGGTTGTCTGTACTTGCTCAATGACCGGTTGGATTTCTTGTATAACACGTCTGTAGGGAACGATCACTTCTCGTAGCTCTTGAATGACTGGTCGCACTACTTCGTGGATAACTCTATGAGGCTCTTCTTCTGATTTAGTGGCTTCTAACTGACCCTTTTCACCTATAACAATTAATTACTCAAATGCTTAAAAATTTTCAGGAAATCACTGATTGTTTATTTTAAACAGGTTTATATAAAATATTCTTCTTTTGTCTTGCTTTACTGACCTGGCTGGTGATTTTGCTGGACATAGACACCACTAGATTTTGAGTTGAATATAATTTTGACTGGTAGCTCTAAAGCTGGCACTTCAATTATCTGAGGTTCAATCGGTTCTTGTGGCAAATGGATATCCCGTATATCCAAGTTCCATTTGGATTTGAGTGCTGCCGGAATGGAATGGCCATTGGCACAAACATACACTATTATCGTTGAAATCACTAAGAGCTAGGAGAAACACATTTTATTCAATGAAATACTAATTTTTCATACCTTAAACATTACTGAAAATAAGTTAAATAATAATTACGACAAATATTCGAAGCAATGAATTTAAAGCAAATTTTGAAATCAATTTATACATTGATTTTCAGTGCTTTTATTTATGTTTAAATTTGTATAATCTAGATGTTTTTATTGGTAACTATAAAGGTGATTTAAAATTTTATCAGCTTCTCATGAGTTGGTGAGGAAGAGATGGTTTTAAATGATTGAAAATTTTAGGCTTTAATGAAATTCGATTTATGGCTAGAATATTATTTCACATTTATCAGTGAATTCAAATAATTTTGGTTTGCTTTTTAAACTTAGCTTATCGATTTTGACGTGAAATTTGGTTTGATCAAGGTGTTGAAATGCAAGTAATGCATTATACTTTGATTTTTTATGCTTACATTTTTAATTAATAAAACTAACCCAGAAATTAGTTATCTCATTTTTCTATTTTATTTTTATTACAACAATTAAAACTAAAAATTTAAAATGTAAATGCACAGGTTCGCATTACTTCACAAATAAGTAATAAATTAAATGTGTCAATCAACTATTGATTTATTAAATAATTTGCTATAATTTTTACTAAATTTCATATTAAAAATCTGTATTTACTTTGATACACTTATTATCATTTAATTAGCAAGTTAATATTTTCTCTCTTTCTATACTAGTTATGCAATAATATTACTCAGATCAAGTTTTTCGCCAAAATTATTAATTTAAAGAGACTAAAAACATGAGTCAATTATTTGAATAATAATATATTAAATTGTAATTAATCAGAAACTAATTGATCAATTTCATTTATTGATTGATATTATTTATCATGCACATAACTTAAAAGTATGCAATTTGTATCATTTTTGGAGAAAATGAAGATTCAAACACATTATAGGCTCATGCTAATTCTCATCAATATTTAGCGTTTGTGATAAGTACCAATTTTTTGAAAGAAAAATGTTGACAAAAAGTAAAAATAAGTCAGTTATGATTTTGAGGAAATTCTAGATTTGCAACTTGCAATACCTGACTAAATATGCGATTAGCGTAAGTATTGAGTAGATTACAGTTAGAATTAATGAACAAATATTTGCAGAACTGGTAATGCAAATAAAATAACGAATTTGTCAAATATAAGGCATAAGTTTGAACAAAACAATTAACTTCTTTAATAATTACAATTATTAATATTATATTACAAATAATTTTAAGAAAAGTTGCGTTACTTAATAATTTCTAAATGGAGATAATTGGTTTACTTCCGACATTAACTAAACGGTCATGATGAGTGTGTTCCTAAAGCTATGATGGTTATCTAGATAAGAATTTTTAGACTTGCTCATAACGATTGCAGCTAAATGTTTAACATCGATGATCACTTGTTGGTGTATAATAAACAGAGCGAAGAACATGCTATCATAAATATTGCCCAAGTTAAAAAAAGATACTCTTCAAACATTTGGTGGAAACAAAATACAATTTGTATGCTTTTATAAGTAACTCATTTTCTATTCAGTGCTGCTTTTATGACTCCATTTAATTAATTGATTTGTTGCAGTAATCTATAAAAATGCTTTACGAATAGATACAGTAAAACCTCCAGATAAGGGAACCATCGGTGGTAATAAATCTATTAACTTTAATTTCTGTTATTGAGATGTGAAATTAAATGCTAAACAATCATTTATAAGTAAAATCCTTTACTTATTGGGTCACAATTTGGTAGGTTTTATTGTATGTTTTGACATTTAAAGTGATGGTCAATTATATTAACATTTATATGTATATATTTTATAAGAAATATACAATAATCATTACAAGTCTTATAATAGTTTTAAAAATATATCAATTTGTTCTTGGTCGTTATCTAAATTTGCATTAAAAATTCATAAAAATAAATATTTTGCTAAAGAATCTGTTAAATTTAAAAAATAAAATATGTTTTACACTGATTACAAAAAATTATGATTTAAGCAAAATTTTATTCAAATTAGAGATGAGATAAGTAGAGACCATTTATTTATTTTAATTTCCTTATTAATTAAGTCCAATCAAATGCATAACCTATAATGCATGTGTGCGAACGTTTCAATATTACTAGGTTAAAAATTCGAAAAATCATCATATTGAGTAGCTGGCAGTGGGGGAGCAGAGGGAATAGCCGGAGTATGATGAACATGATGAACACATTTATTAAATTGCTGAGATTCAACATTAAATATTTGATTTGTAAGATCAGGATACATTTTATAGTAATTTTCTGGTCTGTTATAATTGATCGTGTCAATTGATGTTTGGCTTAAATTCGGTGCATTTATGTCTCCGACTCCCATAACACGAAATCTTTGCTCTCTTATGCCAACACATAGACAATAAGACAGGACAGTTATTATCAAATATATGAAAAATGGTATGAATTCCCAATAAATTGTGAAACTATTGATAAATAGCATCACAGAAGAGAATGTCATATAAATAGCAAACATAAGAACCAAACAGTGGATAGACTTTACGGATCCGATAAAACCAATCAAATGAAAAAGTGCTAGTTAATTTAGAAATTATTAAATGTTATTTAATTAGTTCAAATAATTTAATGTTTTACCGCCAGTTATTGCTGTTATTAACACCAAAATAAGAGTGGCCTTTTTATGAGAAATGATCAAAGTACCCTTGTCAATTGAGTGACCATTTGGGTCGTATTCATAGAATGACTTGTTATTAAAAGTATTATTGACCACTTTCATAATAGGCTTTTGCCAGGTTACATTCTTTCGGTGAGCTAAATAGAATTCACTCCATTCATTTGCTAAATGCTTAGAGAATATGATGGATAATATTGAAACCAATGTTATGGTTAGAGTCCAACCAATTATAGCACACTTTAAAGCTTTAAAATAAATTACTTTCATTTCCTTAGCGACACATTTAGCTTATAATTAATGATTGAATTGAGTTTCAATTGTGAGACAAATATTTGTCGCTTCAGAATATTCTTAATAAAATGTTTGATAGTTTATGAACAAAATTCTAGTAAACTAGTAAATAGCAGTGTAGAGAAAATAAGTTTCATCGATTAAAGACCTTGAAATTTGATTGATTATTCTTTAATGACAAAATGAGAACAGAGAAGAATTGATCGAGTACAAATCAGAGAAAAGTAATTTGAAAAGTATGTTTTGAAAGTTGCCATAGAGATATGAAAATTGTGTCTTATAAATACAATTTTAATAGATGTAAAATTTTATTTTTATACTATAATAGTAATTAATAATTCATTAGAGTAGATAAGAATAACTTGTTTTTGACCTATTATTCAATTGAAACATAATACAGTCTGAACTCGATTTAAGAGACTCCTTCGCCCAAAATTAGCACCTTAAATTGAATTTTCCTAATATTGAATTACTTTAACATTACATACAAAGCGGTGCTCCAGAATTCTGTCTCTTATCCCCTTAAATCTCAGTCTCTTAAACCGAGATCAAACTGTATATGTTAACAAACTCACATATATTCTTGGCTTGGTAAAAAAATTGGACAAGTTTTGCTTCTCTTAAATATAATAAGTTTATATAATTTTCTAATACTCTATTTAATGAGAGAATTCATTTTAATCTTGATTACAATTTGTTTGGTCGAAAAATATATAAAATGAACAATTTTTTTAAATGTGACTTCTTTTCAAATCTATATTACATTTTATTGTTTAATAAATCATTTAATCAAATACTTATAAATTTAATACAAAAATTTTGATACTCGAGGTCTTTGTGGCACCGATAGGGACTCAATTGTTAGCGAATCGGCACTTTCTGGTCGTAAAGAATTAACACTAATATTTGTGCTGTGATTGCGATAATCTTGCTTCAATTTGTGAGAATTTAGAGCTTTTCCGACAAAACTATCTTTCTTCATTGAACTAGAGCCAATGTCTAGATGGTGGACAAAGTTTTCGAAGTAATAAAAGTGATCGCAAATAGAGAAGTAGTGTTTAATACAAAGCGCTGTCAAAAGTATGTTTACAACAGACAGAGGAATGATATAAAGAATGATAATTGAAGTGAATATTATATAAATAGTGAATATCGTTATGAAAACCGTGAATGTAATGAAGAGACAGTGGTTTTGATTATATGTTCCATAAATTCCGATTATGAAGAATATAATCGAAGTAATCGTTGAAATTGAGATAACGATAATGAATGCAGTCTTTGAACCGAACAGTGAGTTCGCAGTCGAGTTATTCGCCAAAGAATCCGATATTTGGTCACAAAGTATTGCAATTATTATAAGAATTATTACATTAAATATCTGAATATTAATTACAGACCATTTTTCGCACTTGAAACTGAATTTTGGTACAAACATAACTCACTTTCAATGTAATGATTCTATTGAAGGAAAACTTATAACTCTATTTTGTTATCGATTTTCTTATTTAATGTACAAAATATTATCTGACATTCAAATAAAGAATTCAATTATATATTTTATAGAGTTTTATGCTCTGGTAATACCATGTCTTTGGCTAGAGCACTTGCTCTATAGTATAGTTTGCAATCATTTTGTAGTGTTTTGAATGTCAATCAATAAAACAAATTGTCGTCGCTATCGATCGTTAACTTTCAAAGACAACAATTTTTAATCGAAATCTGAATAATTGATTGATACAATTCATGCTTGATATTTTTTGTAATTTAATTTTATAGTGATTAATTAAAGTGCCAATGGAAACTAAACTTGCCCATTAACTCACGGTCAGCAAGTACTCATGTAAAGCACTCATGTAGCTTTTAGTGTATTGATTTCTTGCTCAGTTTTCCACACTGGTGTGGGCGTAAGACCTTTCCCAAGCCCATTGGGGTTTAGGTGATATTTAGGGGGGTTTCTGTTGAGATCAGGCTTCAAGTCTTTTTGGTTCTCTTATGTTGTTCGGGTGTTATATAACCTAAGAGAACCTGGTATTAGGCTCATTTTATTTCAAAAAGGCATAAATGTAAAGAATTGTTGCATAATTTTTTTGGAACTGGTGGGTTGAGCCTATTTTCAATGTAGTAGTTCTAGGCAAGATTACATAATGATATTGTATTTTTAGCTTGCTCATTCACATTACGTTGTTTCCTCGCATACCAACCAATATAAGTAAAGTATATCATATAAAGTACCAAAAGTGCGGTAATCACTAAATGATTACATCACTCAATGACATTATTGACAATCAAAACATTACACGTAAGACATGACTGCATTGAGAGACCTTTAAATCACTTTTAATATCACTGAAAACTGTTTTAATTGAATCTAATTTTAATTATACCATATGTGAAATCATTTGAGCAAGTTTGTTTCAATCTAATTGTGTCGCTAAAAGTGTTGGCAAAATATTTAAAATTTATTTATCGGTTGATATAAAAAACGAAATGAATTTATGATTTGTTTATCAATCGTTAAAACCTGTATTTAGTCTTATAATAGCTTTTTATAAGTTTTAAATATATTTAATGATTGTTTGAGTTAACGGTTCCAACAAATGTCTTCAATCACTTCCAAAGAATTGTTGGCCAAAAATCTTCAGAAATCTCATTCTTCGTCATCACTGCTGTTATCATCTGCTAATCTGGCCTGGACTCCGAGCACAGGTTCGGCCATTTTGGTTACACCTCAGCCACCGGTTGAACGTGCGGTCAGTCCTTCCAATAGTGAGTCGTCAAAAGCGATGACTAACGAAGAACTCATCCAAACGTTGCGATTGAACTCAAAGACAAACAGCAAAGAATCGATTGATGTTTTAGAAGGCTTTCAAACCATTAGTTTGAATGACATGAGAACTGATGATAATAATGGCCGCAAATCTGTTGATTCTTCGGTATCTAACACTAGTTCTTTGACCGCAGAGAAAAAACTATCGCTTTTGGATCAGTTGTTTAGCACAGTTGGGGTTGGGATTAGCTCTCAATCTTTGACAACTGCTTCAGTTACCTCTCCAGCAGTAGTTCCTCCCTTAATGACAACTCCTGACATCAGCGGCCAAACAACTCCTCATATGTCTGGTTCTTATTCGACACCTAATTTTGGGTTTTTGCCCCCAAATTCTGAACAAAATATAAGCAGAAGTCCATCATTTCAGTCCATTCCGACTCCGGGTTCAAGTTTGCCTCCGCCGCCAACAGCACCGCCACAACCACTGCCTCCGCCACCAATAGAACCGCCAAATGTTAACAGAGACTATAAAATCAAAGGTTTTACTCATATCTCAAATTCAATTTTTAATCCATTATCTAATTTTCAGGTCCTCTCAGACTCTATGACCCGAATTACATCAACACAACAGCTCCTAATAATGATCTAGGTTCATCACAAGTACCAACATATCCTGTACCTGAAGTTACGTCATTTAGTCAGCCATTCGTCGCTCCCATCGAAAGTCTATATAATCCGAACGGTTTTAGTTCACAAATGATTGATACAAACCTTTCGAGCGAAGGCCTGACTCAAACATATGACACTCCTCTTAGTGAACAACAATCGACGATAAGCACGAGTTCTGTTAATTCTGATAATGACTATAATTATCCCCAAAATTTAAATTCACAACAATTTTCATTTATAAGTGAAACACAAAATCAAGAATTTAATAATTATCAATCGAATCAAAGAGCTTGGACACCCACTGCACAGACATCTGAACAGTCATACACTCATACACCAGAACAACAATACTATCAACCGATGGCTGATGTTTACCAACCAGTAGTTCACCACTGGTTCTATCAAAAGATAATTGAGAACAAAGAAGTTTGGATTCCTTTCTCTATGTACGACTCGTATAACCTAGAGCAGTCAGTTCTGTTGGCCACTGATAATAGTTATAAAGGTATTATAGCGACAGATGGGGGCCGTTTCGATGTTTCTATATATGAGAGATTTCGACGCTCTGTTTATTGGTCAGAAGTGGACACTATAGTGAGGCGCTGCTCTTGGTTCTATAAAAAGGAAGGCTATAACCGATGGATACCCTACTCCGAAGATTTTGCCGCTAAACTCGAGGAAAGTTATAAAGAAGGTCTTCAAAACAATCAGTGGAATCAGAGGATTGAATTCAATGGTGGCTCTGAAGTTGTAGTAATGCATTCCCAGCAAAGCATATATCACTATCAGACGGACCTCCAGATGCCTGACGGATGGGGACAGGCTTTGGAGAATCCGGTCCGCCCCAGACTAGTTCATAGAGGGGCATTGGATGGCATTTTTGATGATATTGATGAGGGAGAGCCTGAAAAGATCGATCACTTGGTGTTTCTTATTCATGGAATCGGAGAATTTTGTGATTTCAGGTCAGCCCTAATTACTCGACTTATATGTCAATACATTTTGTAATTTTCAGATTCAGATCCATTGTTGAAGTGGTCGATGATTTCCGTGTCATTAGTCTCTCACAAATGAGGACTAACTTTAAGTCTTACTTAGAGTCGGGACAGTTGGGTCGTATAGAACTGCTTCCAATTTCATGGCATTCGGCACTTCATGGAGAAGAGACCGGTATTGACGACAGACTCAAACAAATAACTCTCGAAAGTATTCCCAAATTACGGCACTTTAGTAATGACACCATTTTGGACGCCCTATTTTATACCAGTCCTGTTTATAGCCAAACAATTGTCGATAATGTGGGCCAAGAGTTGAACCGTTTATTCGCTCTCTTCTGCCAAAGGTTTGAATTGTTTTAAATATTCAAATATTATATTAATTTTAAAAATATTTATCAAAAGAAATCCAAATTTTTGTGGAACCGTTGCTTTGGGCGGACATAGTCTGGGGTCACTCATTGTGTTTGATATTCTGGCCCATCAAACGCCTGACGAACAAAACAAAGCCTATGAAAGTACCGGTGCTCTCAACAGTCAAACTTCTTTTGATTCTAAAGATATCATTGAAGACAATGATAGCGAACAACAAATATATGAATATTTCTCACAACCGGTGAATCAAACTCTAGAATCACTGCTTAACTCTTTGGGATTCCCAGAATTCTACGAATATTTAAACCAAGAGCATAGACTTGATTTCCATTCAATACTATTGTTGACTGAAGAGGATCTTAAACAGAGACTTAGAGATTTGCCGATTGGTTTCGAAAAGAAATTATTGAATTTCATCCAAAATTACAATAATTTTGTGGCAAAACATCACTCATTTGTACGAAAAGTGAGCCAATCGTCAAACGATTCTCAAAGAACTCTTAATTCTCCCGTCAACTATGCGTTCGAGTCTTTGGGTTTGGGTTTTCCGGCCATAAAATATCCTTGTCTATCTTTCAAGCCATCTGCTTTCTTTGCGATGGGATCTCCTATTCCTATGTTTTTGACGGTTAGAGGAGTGGAATACCTAAGTCCTGAATATCGACTGCCGACGTGTCCCGCAGTTTATAACATTTTCCATCCGTACGATCCGATAGCCTATAGATGGGAGCCAATGATATTCCGGGAGTTCAAAGACATAAAGCCAGTGCTCATACCTCACCACAAGGGACGCAAACGAATGCATTTAGAGCTGAAAGACTCAATCGCTCGAATGGGCTCAGACTTGAAATCCAAATTCATAGACTCTCTAAAGTATACCTGGAACTCGATCAATGAATTCGCCAGAGCTCACAAAACTACTGCTAATACTAGTGCTGTTGACGACAACTATAGTCAGACCTCAAACAATAATGACTTCCATAATATGAACAGTGATTCAAATCAAGATATAAATAGTGATTTAGAAGACAATTATGCACAAAGTCTTAATGCCGGTGCTCTTAATAGTGGACGACGTATTGATTACGTACTTCAGGAGTCACCGGTGGAAGCCTTCAACGAATATCTGTTCGCAATCAGAGCCCACGCCTGCTATTGGGTGTCAGAGGATACGGCACTTCTTATATTGAGGGAACTGTACGGACAAATGGGCTATTATTCGACACCGGGTTCTGCTCTCCCACAGCCTAACGAACAGACAATGTCTTCGAGTGCTTCCACTCATAGTTTTGATATTAGTTCCAGTTTTGACTTAAATGGACAACAATTTAATCAATAGTTTTTATAAAATGATGTTTTCGTTTATATTGAATATGATTTCAATCAATAATTAGATTTAATTTTTATGTTTTATTTTGAAAAATCTGATTATTTATTATAAAAACCTTATTTCAAATTAAAATGAATTCATTTTTCATATTTCTGTTCAAATGGTTGAATAAAATATTTTTCTATTAATGAATATAATTTGATCTTTGAACTTTTTGTCCGATAAATTATTTATTAAACAACTGATAAGAATTACAATCAAAACACATTAAGAATAATGAGTTATCTTTTGAGTCATGAATTGTGTCATAATTTTGTAATTTTAACGGAAATTCAATTAAATTGACAATAATTGTGGTGTAAAATACTGAAAAGAGAACGAATATGTGAAAGGTATGTGTGTATCGCAGCAACACATCGTTGTGTCAATAGCTCAAGAATTTACACACAATTTCCGACTATTTAATGGGCAAAATGTCTATAAATCTATGCGTTACCAAAGATTTGACTCACTTTTCAATTTGTTTCGATAAAATTCACAAAGACTTCAGAAAATTGGCTCAAATTATGGATTACTTAACTAAAAGCCTCTTAATATGTGTTATTATTGTGTTTTCATATAATTCTTTTGTCGACTGTAATGAGAGTTCTAATAGTTTAAGAAAGTTATTACAACTCAATAAATATTATTCTAATAATTGTCCCAATCGTGAGAAGGAATGGATGTACCAGTGTGACCTAGATGCTGCCCAGGACTGGAATATTTACGACGGAGAACAGGTATAAGTCTTAATAGCCATTGATTAGAAAAATAATTGATTTTTAATTTGAAACTTGTTTATACAATTAAAGGACATTTCTTCTCGAAGCTATTGTTGTTATATTTGGGATGTATTGAAGTGTAAATTGAAAATCGCCCGAAGATGTGATAATAACTTCGCCATTCAATTGGAAAGGGATACCGAACAGCAATACAATAGTGTCTGTTACTACCACTCGCGTCGAAGTGCGTCGTGTGCTCTTCGGTGGTGGTCTATAATGCTTATAGTTATCGGCGGTCTTCTAATCATAGCTTTGGTTTCATTTTTCATTTGGAGGCGATATAAGACCAAAACCTCGAGATATGACTATTAACGCAATTTTATAAATTAATTATCATTTCTATTGTCATATATTTTACACTCTCGTTGTCTGACTCTGCAGTTATGCCTAATTTGAAGGGCAATCAGCTGTCAATTCGATACTAATTTATTGATCATATAATTCATTTCATTTAATATTTCAATAAAATTCTTACATGGTGACATTTCTCTGACATAAAATAAATGTTTTAATCTTATTTTGATACTTATTTTTAAGGAGACGTCCCTAAAGAATTCAAGCCTAAAAGGTCTAGAATCTATTATAGACTAAAGTTATATGATAAATCACTCTAAATATGGGCCTGGTAAATAACGGTTTCAAGGATCTAGGGATGGGTTAGGGCTTTCAGTTTACTGAGTTTGGTATGAGCTTGAGTTGGATTCGGGTATGAAAAGTACCATAATTATTTATATACTTATAACTTATATTATTTATAAGTTATTACGATTCAGGGTATACGCAAATTATCATCGAGGCCAACCAATTCGCAGCTCAAATCCCAAAGTTTGTGGGCTATGGTGTCATCGGTTGCTGTGGTGACCATATTTGTTATTTTGCGACAATTTCTGTTCAAACAAATCAATGAACGATTAATAAAGTCTCAAATATGATGCAACAAGTCAAATTACGCATAATATTGCCCTGTCTCATTATCGAGACTTTCCTCCAATGCACAATAGAGAGTGGTTTGAGCCCCTTCTTCCGGAGTTAGTCCCATGCACTTCATAAAAGCATTTCCCGCAGGACTGTCCATATGCCGCTGGAGTTCTGTGTTGATAGGCCCAGGATGTAAAGAATAGGTATGTATATTACTATCCGGTCCCAGACGCTTAGCCAGTTCTCTACTGAAAAGAACGTTTGCTAGCTTGCTCTGCGCATAGGCCTTCCATGGCGCATAAACACCATTCTTCAAATTTATGTTATCCAGGTTTATTTTTCCCGCTAAATGTCCACTCGAAGACACAGTTATAACCCGAGCTTTCGGCGAGTTCTTCAAAAGTGATAATAAATGTAGAGTTAAAAGGAAATGACCTAAAGTTCGAACAAATTCTTTTAAATTAGCCTTTTATGAAAAATGTAAAAATAATGACCCAAATGGTTGGTTCCGAATTGCATTTCGAAGCCATCAGCGGTCTGTGCCTCCGGACAGGCCATAACTCCCGCATTGTTTATAAGAATATCGATTTTGGTTTCCTGTGTTTTCACTTGATTTGCAAACTCTCTGACTGATTTCAAAGAAGCAAGGTCTAATCTTATCACCGATAAGTTTGCACCAGAGCTCTTTTCCTTGATTTGTTGGATTGCTGTCATCCCCTTTTCTAAATCTCTGCATCCAATGATAACCTTGATAATTCATTTTAATTGTCAACATTTTATTAAATAAAAATATTCAAAATATTGAGAAATATAGAAATATAAATTGCCCTGCTTACAATATTGATTGTTAGAATAAAGTTTGATGGATAAAGGCGGATTTGTTTATGTATTATAAATAAAATAAATACCTTGGCTCCTCGCAGTGACATTTCAAGTGCTGTCACTTTTCCAATACCTGTGTTAGCGCCAGTTATCACAACTACCTGTCCATCGAGTCTTCGTTTAGATTCACATTTCCTTCGACTGTTAGTTTTGATCTCGTAGAATTCTCTGAGAGAGAAGTTCGTCAATTTCATATAACTGCCCATGTTAATAGTGACAGATTTGTGACAAAAATCTAAAGCTCACTGAATATTGTCTAAAATATTAATATTTTATTTTTTTATTAATGAAAAGCAATGACAGCAAAAATATATGACATTTAGTGGAAATCTATTGCAAAGTGAAGACAAACACAATCGTTATATACGTTTGATCTGAAATTCAAGGCTATTCAGGTACTAACGATCCTGACTTCAGGTGCATTAAATCATTATATTAAATGTATTCTCTGTAAAATTGGTTTGAATTTATACTCTGGTGAGTCATCAATCGATATTCTCAGCAAATTAAGTAATACATTCAAACCCAGCTATAAGACCCCTCGTTATTACGATCCATTTATGAGACCATTTCCCTCAAACGTATATAGTCCTTTATACATAAAATCATTTGTCATGACTCATCACCATAGGCAGTAAAGAAAAACGAACCTGCTTATAATTCCTGCATCTACTATAATAATGTTATCAGTGCATTTTTACAATAAACAAATATTTATTTAATTAAAAAAACATTTAAGTGTTTTTCTTTGCATGGTTACATTTTGTTTCCAAATGTTTCCGAGTCTAGTTTCTGCTGCGAAATACATCAAGGTTTTGAATAAATCTGGTTCTAATGTCAATTCTTTAACCTTGAATTTACGGAATTCTCTTTTCAAAGCATCCGAATAGGAAATGATTTCGTATTTTGACAAATAATAAGAACCCAAATTATCCAGAGCTATGCAACAGCCAAGATGTAGAGAATACTAATAATTGCATAGAAAAATCTCTTTTTTTAAAATTAATTGAATGGTGAAAATGAATAAAAATGACTTTGAAAAGTTTTTCACATTCATAATTAATTAGTTAAAATGAGATTAATTGAACTTGCCCTGTAATGTTCTTATTAGAAGTGATAATTTGCACGTCACTCTCACCAAATACATTGCCGCGAATAACCTTTAGGTATTGGTTGAACTGACCCCATTCTGTTTGGCCATATGTTTGATGACCCGCATTATTAAGCAGTGCCCACAGATATTATCTGTTTTCATTAAGATCATTTTGAACCAAATCAAAACATTTGTCGATTGGTGACAAATGTTTGTTAATTGGTGACATCCAATGACAATTACCCATGACAATTATCCATGACAATTATTTTGTACATGTCTTCCCATTTTTCTAAAATAATTCGTAATAATTTCTAGGAAAATATGATTACAATTCGATGGAACCGCTATTATTCGGAGTTTTAGAGCCAAATGATTACCAAATCCAGAGTCACAGCCTTTTCAGTGATAGGGATTTGAAAAAATAATTATTTTTGAGTATAATATTTGCGAAATTTGATTTGACCTGTCATTAAAACGGCCTTATTTTCGACTTTGATTTTTCGGTTCCAAAACATATCGAAAGTGATTTCAAATTATTTGTCTTTCAATATATTTTTTGGAATGAGGAAAGTCTTTATAAACACTTGGAAATCAATGCATTCAATGCCATAAATGAATGCCGTAATTCAATACTTTCATTTGTCAATCAAATAATTGGAGGTTTATTTCAATAGACATGTACTTAAAAATAAGGATATTTCGATAAAAATAATTTACTTTATTTTATTGAATTTATGGTAGTTATATGGTATTTGTAACTATTAAATTAGCAGTGTCAATTGCCGGTAATTGCATTATTATTAAATTTGTGGAACAGAATTGTGTAAACTATTAATATATGTGAATAAATGTTTTATATAAATACTCGATTTAGATTTTTAAACAAATTTATTGCAATTCAAACCGTTTAACACTCACTGTCGGCTCTATGACAGCTTTGGTTCATACCTGAGGTCCACTAAGACCTACTAGAAAGGTAGAAAGCAGTTGGCTCTAGAACAAATTTATAAAATACTGCATTGAGATATGGGATTTGAGATATAGATATGGGTTGGGTATGGTCTTTTCGCTACATTTATGTTAATAATAAATGGTAGTATATATGGTAGTTATTTCGCTCTATTACAGTTTCCCTGTTTTTGAATAATTATTATTATGTATGATTTTTGAAATGACGTGATTTAACCAAGAAAAGTTTTGATTTTAACCTTTGAACGCATTTGTAGAGCCTGAACCAGTGATGGCCAAAAGGTATATAGTCCAAGTACCCCCTGAGTTTTGAGTTCGAGGATCAAGACCCCTCCTGGGAGTAACTTGGCCATCACTGAATATGAATAGTATTTCGTAAAATTCGATTCTAGGTAAGAGCACACTTTGTTCATACAGGTCACGCAAAAAAAATTTCGTATGGAGATTTTGAATAACGAATTTTTTTTGCGTGACCTGTATATGGTGCTGCATAAGGTCCTTCAAATTATTTCATGAATTTCACAAATATTAAAAACATCAACAATGTAATTTAAGTTAAAGTTTTTAAGTGAAATCTTTGCAAAATTGCAAGATTGAAAGTATTAGCAATACTAGTGAAAGAACTTTCAGAATATTTGAAATATCTTAATGTCTAACAATGGTGTGGGGGTGGATGGTCTCGCAATTCCAATATATAATAATCTATTTTAAAAATTAGACAAATGTTCATAATATTCAATAATTAATTTTATAATGTATTATAATTATTAATGTATTAATGTATGTATTAATTAGTTATAATTATTTTAAAATTATGAAAAGCCTCATTAAAATAATAAATATGAATACCAACAAATTTGCACATTTTTATATTAGTTTCATGAGTTTTATAAAAATCTACAAATTTTTTGGCATCTTTATTATTTTACCGAGGTTTATGCGAAACCATCATTAGTTTCATGGGTTTTCATGAGCCTCGGATTGAATTTGTGCCTATCCTTATGATATGGGTTAAGTATATGGCACTGAAAAAGCTTAATTTTTGATTTTGATTTCAATATTGACTTTCATTGGATCAAATTTATTTTATTCCAGTTGATTATTTTGATGGTGTGTTACTCTCTTCAATTGGTTTGAATCAACATTTAACAGTAAATTAATATTAGAGCTTACTTAATGAGGGATAGACAAGGTAATTTTCCAAATCAGCGAAAATTTTGGTTCTTACCCCCTTGACTATCCCTTAATTTAATTCAAAAGGTCATTATGTTTGACCATTGAAAACATTTAAAAAGTTTAATTATTACTGAATTAATAAAATTAAATTTTCATTTCTTGTTATTGATTTGATTGAATATAAGATAACAATTTTGAGGACGAATAAAAATTGACTTGTTCAAATTCAATGAAATGACATTCAGAGAAAAGTGTCGTTTATTTAATTCTAATAAAAAATATAAATAAATTTAAATTTAAAATCAATTAATTTTTTTCTTGTCGGCCATATATTGAGGGGTTATGTCATATAAACGATTAAAATGTCTGTCAATAAGGAATTGCGGAACAAATTCAACAAATTGTGCAAAAAATTTGCTTATTTTGCCGCTCACTGGTCTGTAGAGGCGGTTAGGGTTTGCACTGATTATTGCTCTCATCATATCTTCGATCACAATATCCACATTCTTGTCAGGTTTTGTGCCGAAACCTTGCTTTCCTTTATTGTGTCGCTCTATATATTCCTCGGGGTATGTCTGTCCATAAACCTGTCGCACACTTTGGTCTGTATTTTTCCAATTGGTTTCCATCGATTCTTCAAATGAATAATACATTTGTGTTTTGAAGACACCTGGCTCTATAGTGACAACTTTGATTCCGAACTTGCACATTTCTCGCCGCAGAGCGTCGGAAAACGATGTGATCGCAGATTTGGTCATACAATAAGCTCCTAACAGGTCAGCTGACACTCGGCCCCCAAGACTCGACATCAATACTATTCTTCCTATTGAGTGATAATTTTCAGATTATTTAAGGAATAAAATTAAATAAATTAACATGTCTATCTTTTCCAAAAATGGATTTTAAACTAATAAATTATCAGGATTATCAGTAATAATCATTTAAACAATTTCAAATATTTGACCTGGAAATACTAATCACATATATTTTATATTCTGTTATATGAAAAATTAATATTTGTTACAATATTTGTGTAATTAGTTTTAATATCACTAATACAGTCGAAACTTTAATGTAAAAATTATTCTCACTAGCTCATTTATTATGCAAACAGGTAACCCAAGTAAGATTTAAATCTTTAAAGATAACAAAGAAAGGAAACATTTTACTAGTACCCATCGCTGGTCTTAAGAGTGGTATGAATTTTCGGGTCACCCTAACCACACCAAAAACGTTGACATCAAACAAGTTTTTATATTGGTCAAAGGAACCCCACTCTAACAGACCATAAGTGATAACTCCAGCGTTGTTGACCAGTGCCCAAAGCTGTTCTCCGTTACCGTCTAGATCATTTTTTACTGTATTGTAGCAGTCATTTATCTGTTGTTCATTTGTGACATCCATTTGTATGATATTCATTATGTCTTTGAAATGACATTTTTCAAGCAATTGATGCGAACCCATACTATTCGGGTCGAGAACTGTGGCATAGACTCGGAAGCCTCTGCTGTTGAGTCTTACGGCCAGATTGTGACCAAAGCCAGTGTCACAGCCTATTATTATTCGCATATTCATTGATATTTATATTAAGATAGTGAATTTGAATTCTTACCAGTGATCAAAACTGCCTTGCTTCTCGAGTCTATGTTTTTCTTCCAAAACATTTTGATTAGAATTCGCAACTTTCGCAACTAGTTAAACTTAGATTTATTTCAAAAACAAAACTTAGACTACCCTTTCGTTTTAGTTTTTGTTGAGTGACTAACAAATCACAGATTGAGGAAAGTTTTTCAAAATTCAAAGAAAAGTAAATTCTTACTAAACTGGTTTTCAATCACAACCGACAGGTTTTTAACCCATATTTGATTAAATTTCTGATGAAATGGGTCCATCTCTTCGTGACAGAGAATGCTTATGCCCTTGTATATTTTTCTATGAAAGGCTTTGTACTATTATTCTTAAATCTAGGAATATTTTATTGCACTTTCTCTAGAAATATTAATTAACATTGCTTAATCATATTAATTGATTTGATCGTTTGGTTCTAAATTGAATGTTAAATTTCCACTCGCTTATAAACTTATCAATTGTGCCATTATTTATGAATTATGAATATAATTCATTTTATGACTGATTGATCAAGCATTAAAAATTCCATTATATTTAAATGACGAGGAAAATTTACGATTCACGTCATTTCGAACAATCAACAATTGGATTTGAAAGCAACTGTTAGTTTAAAAATATTGATTATAATTAATTAAAATAAAGTATTGCTCTGTTTTTTCGAATTATATCTTATTTAGAATTTAATAAATAGTGATTTAATTTTAATTGAATGCTACAGTTATTGCATAAATATTCTGCTAGTTTTCTAACCGGTAGAGGATATCCTTGCATGGTGACCATCATTGCATGGTCACCCAAGTTACAGATATATATATATATATGAGATTATTTTTCAAAGAAATATTATTCAATCCTTTTTTGTACGATAGAATAATGCCTTGGTAACAAGCATGACTTGGCTTTCATATTTAATAAACATACAGTAATTTTATACTCTCCAAGTTCAAAATTTGTCATTTTCCAAAATGTGTTATTTTCTATGAATTATTACAAAATTCAAATAGTGTTAAAAACAATCAAAATATTTATTAATTTATTTATTAAAAGAAATCACAAAATAATGAAATGAATTAACGAATAAAACAACAATTAACATGTTAGAATCAAATCTAATCCCCACTACATTTACATCATTTATTAATTTTAAAAAGTGTTAGTTCAAAATAAATTAAAAAAGATCTTCTATTTTAAAAGAGTTATGTTTATATATTCAACATAGGATCATATCAAATTGAAATTTCTATTTAAAATTACCGTTTTAATGCTTACCTAGAATAAGAATGGAAATATAAGATCTATAAGCAATCCCTGCGGTGGGGTTGAATTCCTTATGAATTTAGTCATTTAGCGAGATATATCTTTTTAGCACAATACATCCTTTCTCTTTTCTAAATATCTTAAATGAAAAATACCCCAATTTTCTAGTCCAAGATGATAGTATCAGTCTCATCTCTCTAAAAACAATTTCTTCAGAGTCCATCCTCAATCCCATCCCTCTCTATAATGTATGGTTTAATTGTCTTCCAAAGTGTTTACCAAATTTTTATAGAATAAAATTAAATAATTCAATTTAATAGCCGAATATCTCTTTCTTCATAAACTTAGCATAGGGTTTATAACTCTATTATCTTGGCTAGCATAGACTTAAATTTTTAAAATATTCCTAAAATTTTGAAACATTGTTACTTTAAAATATTTGTGAAAATCAATTGTTATCAATTTCTTTAAAGTAACTATCAATTATATCTGCTTCCACTTCATAGACTAGTCTTAATCACATTCCTTTCAAAGGAACATCACCGCAGGCAAGCTTTAACTCTATCATTCTCCATGGCATATTTTCATAGGCTACCCTCACCTCTCATCCATTTCTAAGGAAAATCTCTATAGACCTTCTTCAATTGCATCATTCTTAAGGCCATATGTCCATACATTATCCTTCATCCCATTCCTCTTCAAGCCATATCTCTATAGGCAAGCCTTATCCCATGATTCTTCAAAGCATTTCTCCATAAACTATACTCGATCTCATGACTTCTCAAGACATATCTCTATAAAACAGCCTTAATCCCACCCCTTTCTATTCTGGTCCTGGTTTGAAATGTTTATAAAAGAGAGATAGTTGAAGTTTATTATACAACAAGAATTATTGAAATCGGATTGGTAGTTTAGTTTAAATGACTTAACAAACTTGTTAAAAAATCTCATTTGACAAACTTGAATAATTTTCAAAATTGATCTAGCTCAAATTTTCTTCAAAATTAGAGAGTACTTAATCCCACTAACAAATGTTACTATTATATCAATTTTCTATCTATTATGGTTTGGTTTAGAGAAAATTTTTAATTTTGATTGGGGAATTCAAAATTAACTTAATTTGAAATATTTTAAATTTTTTTCTAGGTCAAACTATAATATATATAGAGCATCGGGACTATAATAATATGTGTTGGTTAGATTGAGTACTCTCTAAATTTGAAAGAAAATTTGAGCTAGATCAATTTTGAAAATTATTCAAGCTTGT
>JAQGCS010000058.1:0-40792 GCA_034702105.1 Fuscozetes fuscipes
CCCCCCCTCCAGAGAGTCAGAAAAATACACCCCCTATACCTCCCCCCGGATTTTTTGGTCCGAGGGAACCCCCCTGAGGTCGGGTACCTTCGGCACCCCTGGTTCAATAATATTATATTTGAACACTTACTTAATTAGTATATAATTCATAAGTATGTGCATGGTTAATATAAGCCTTTAGGAACAATTTTGGGAGAATGGAATTCGATGCCCTACTCATTGTCACTAATCTCAATAGTTTTCAATTAATCTCTTATCAGAAAATAATTAATTAAAAATACAAAATAAATGAATGAAATATAATATATTTGTAAAACGATTTACTATTAAATAAAATTAATGGTACTAGTGGCAATAATAGCAATAATATTTGATTTCATATTAAAAAAGTTATATAATAATAAAAAAAATCATTAAAAAGTTGTGTTAAACGATTTTAAAATGAAAAACTATTTTCGATTAATTGTCTAAATGTTGGAGTGAATGGACACTCGGGGTCAGAATCGGTAGTAAAGTTGCGCGACGTCTGACCGCTTTGACTTTTACCGTTTGTCCGTTCACTGGAACTGATTTGAATGGATCTATCAGTTCTTAAAGTGTGGTCCGTTTGCACTGATTTGTCGCACATCTGAACAGTTTGAGTCATTTGATGGCATTTGTCTTCAATGCCAATCACCTGAACGCCAATACTTCTGACCGTTTGGTTCCTTCGAATTTGAATGGAACTAACATTTGGATCAAAGACAGCATTTCTTGTTTTTTGTCTGATAGGAGTCGAGAATCTTATGGTTCGCTGAGATATCTGTTCTAAAGTCTGTTCAAAACGCCTCAACTTTTGTTCAACCATTTGATCCAATTGTTTCTCAAAATCCGAAAGACTTAAAAAATTTGATGTTTTCGGCGTTTCTTTTGTTTTTTCGGTCAAAGTTTTATTAACACTTTTTCTCGAATCAGTTTCAAAAGGATTGTCTATCGGTTCCATACTATGTGAGGTTTGGGCTGTATTTTTGTGAACTTGCAAACTTGGTTCAAGTGGTGAGCATGGCTCATTTTCTTCTATTTGAATATCACTTTTACACCAAAAGTTGTTATCATTTGAGCCAAAATAAAGTTCTGTGGAATCACTCAAATTGATTATTTCGTCGAAGAGATGATTTGATTTGTTCTTTGAATTGCTCTTTGAATTGTTCTTTGAATTGTTCTTTGAATTGCTCTTTGAATTGTTCTTTGAATTGTTCTTTCTAATTTTATTGGTATGTTTGCGTTTAATCGCTTCCAATTTGTTTGACAGAGTTTTGGAGGATTTTAATTGTATTTTGTTTTGTTTGAGTCGATTGTAATCAAAATATGTTTTGAATTTGAATTCAGGCAAAGAAGAGATTAGACTCACTTTAGACGGACTGAAGTAATAATTATCGCATCGGTTCAGACATGAACTCAAATTAAGACTTTTTGATAGAATGTGTATCTTCTTCTTGAGCTTTATTTTTCGATGTCTTACGATTCGGAATTTGGGAAACTTTCGTAACTTTGAATCCATTTAACCCAAAATCTCAGTAAATGTTTGGAGTAATAATTTATTGGATTAATAATTAAATAAATCCAAACTAAACACTAATCCACACAAAAAGTATATAAAAACAAAATTTAAAATTTGAGACAATTTTATGATTTGTTTATTCAGTGAATGACTTCATTTTGCGAACATGTGATATAATTAGACAGGGTTAAAGTCTAGTAAATGGCATAAATTGCACGGGCAGTTGCTTTTTAAGTTGGGAATTGCAAGTGAACTCATTGATTCATTGACTCTTCATTTCACTGATTATTTGGCTTTCATTGAACTTTAGCTGAAAAACTTTGCTCTCATTTATTGGAAATAAATATGAGTTTTGAAAATCTTTGGGAATATTTGGACTGACTTTTGGTCTAAAAGTTTGGGCCAAAGAAATAGATAAACAAATAGATGTTAAATATGGTTATGAATGGATGCGGAAGAGGTAGAGTTGAGACCAACTTAAGGCAAACAATACTTTTAGTAATTAAGTTATAATTAGACTTATGTGAGAGGGATATGAAGGACAGAATTAGTAATGCAGTGCCAAATAGACTCCTA
Source organism: Fuscozetes fuscipes (assembly GCA_034702105.1). Lineage (NCBI taxonomy): Eukaryota > Metazoa > Arthropoda > Arachnida > Sarcoptiformes > Ceratozetidae > Fuscozetes > Fuscozetes fuscipes. The sequence continues at coordinate 2,117 of JAQGCS010000058.1, forward strand.
ATAAGGAGAAAGAAGTATTAGATGTGTTCGACTATTGCTCGCTATTGCTCTGAGAGCATGAGCTGATGTGGGATTCACAGAGAGCATAACAGATGAGATGCTGTGCTGTCACCAAAAGTAGGATTTTGCCTAATTTGGTCGCCGCTCAGCATTAGATTACAAGAAAGATAGCGATGCATCAGATGATGGTTAGGCCTAACACTCATTCACATCGATATTGTGTTTGTGTTAACCAAACGATAAGTTTCTATTGAATTGGTTTTCATTGAAATAGAGTTTAATCATAGAGTGATAGTGTGGGCGACAAAAGTCCCCAAAAGTGCCGTCAAGTTATTTGACTATATATGGAATGAATGCAAAACTAAAATCCAAACTAAATGAACAAATGACCGTCAAATCGCTCAGCCCTAACACTCAACTCCTATCGACCGACACGTTTTGTCACAACTCATCCAAACATGTGTTTGACACAAAGACTGACAGACTTTCTTATGGATTACTTCCACTTAAAAATCAAAAAAATGTTTCGCCGGTAGAGTCACGTTCTGGACATAGACCTGACCGGACAGACTCATCTTCTTCAATAATACTGCGCCAAAAGCTCTTACATCGTAACAAAAACGGCTCAATCGGTGGGTCGACCAATATTTCGAAGTCGGGCCGAAAGAACTACAGCCGTTCACAGAATAATGGCTTCAAATTCCATAACTTTGTGGTGAATGAAGACAAGCGCTCGTGTCTAGAGGAGCAGGATGGCACCAAAAAGATCACTGTTTCACACTGGAAGCGACCTAATCCAGTACAGCCCCCAGTCAATGAAGATTCTCATGAAAATTCGTCCACTTCTAGTCCTCCCTCGCAATCAATATTAGAGACTCTGTTGGCGCCCAACTCTATGAGTGTCCCAAATATTGAAGAACAACAAAGAATTAATAAACGAAAACCACTACACGTTCGCCGAGTTCTTCGCCAACAACAGGACCAAAGTATGGACGTCACAGAACCTCTACAACAGGACGAACCCCTGGACTTGTCTTTCAAACGAATTGATTTCAATTTGGATTCATTGAAGTCAACAGAACTGAGCTCTCGTTTAGCTCTAAATTACAACAGAAATGAGAGATTCATTTGTGAGTCGCCCTCAGAAACAGAATCAGTGCAACACTTAATCAAATCAGTTAACCGGTCGGCAGCTCAGGCGTCGGCTATAATCTCATCAGTCAAGTGTCCAAATAGTGCCAATTTCTCATCCAATTCATTGAATGACTCATCAATCGCTCAAAAACCGCTTTCTGTCAATTGTGGCGTTTCTGCCAAACAGCAGAAATTGAGACAAACTCAAAGAAGTCTCATTAAGAAACAACTCGAGGAAACTTTCAAACAAAATGGCTTTTTGGTTAAGGTATTGTCTTATTGTCTTTTAATACTTTATTTTATGCAAATATCTCATACTTTTTAATCATTAGTTAAGTCTTTTTTTAATCAAAGAATAGAAACAAAATATGAAATATATTTGATTTCGTGTCATACTATTCGGTAAATGTCAAGTGCTTTGATTATAATCTTGCCAATTCTATAATAAGAATTTATTCATTCGCTTTGAAATCACATTCATTTGAATTCATGTGAAATGTGTGAACATATTTCCAAAATGTTTTTAAATTTTAGTAAACTATTTATAATTTAATTGCGTCTAAAAGTCAACGCTTTTCAAAGACAGCACTTATAAAGACATTCCGATATTGATTTAACATTTCTCATAATGAGGTATCATCACATTTGACCACACTTTTTGTACTCTCGTAGACTCGTAGACCAGGGAGTGTCGTAGCATGCCCGCTAGCAAAATTTGTCATTTTGAGCCATTATCTTATTTTTTATTTATTTAAAAGACGTTTAAATATGCTATAAATGCGCTAAATATACTTAAATAGACCTTAAATCAACGCTAAATTTACTTTTAAGCCGATAACGACTATTATTTGAACAAAATGTGCGTTTTTGGTCGTTGCTCCAAGATAAACCAGGATTTTTTTTTACTCCAGGGGGTTTTGCAACCCCATACCTCCAATAATAGATATTTTGGAAAAAAATCAAATTGCTGCAAAATCTATTCCAAAACATTTCTCAACAACTTGTTTCTTCTAAAACTCAGCAAGCAATTAATTTATCTGATATTTAGCTCAATTATCTTACAATCTATTAATCAGGAAATCTTTTAATATCTAATGAAATGTTACTTAATTATTATAAACGTAATTGCTTATTAATATGAATATAACATCTCGTTATTGACCTTGCTCAATTCAATGGCAATAATGAAAGTGTAGTTTTGGATTTAATATCTCATTAATAGGCATACAATTGAGTCAATTCTTTACAATTGAATTCCAATTAAATTTCGAGTATTTAGTTATTCAAAGAATCTTTTAAAAACATTTTTTCTATGAACTTGGAAAGCCAATGAGGTTTCTCAAATTATTTGAGCTAGCAATTTTGAGCCGATGAAGCCCTTGGTGAATCCTGTATTTAATGCTCTAATTGTTTGCACAGTTGAGTGAGAGTTCACACATTTAAGTAATTCAATATTCAAAAGTCTATTTAAGGCCTAACGAGTCCTTCACTTAATTACCTCCGATTCCCAGACGTAATGAAAAATTTTATGCAACAAAAACACGATAACTATCGCTTCAAATAACCAGTTATTATATTTAATGATTAATTGAAACAAATGTCAAATAAATTAAGTAATTATTCAAAAATATTACTTTAATCTTAAGTTTGTCACAAATGTTGTCAAATATCTAGCAATTAAAAAAATTTAATTGAAAAATAATCTCTAAAAATGGATGTACTCATTTCAATTTATTCTTGTTGATTTTTCATATAATTAATGGATCGTTTTGAAGATTTTTCAACTTAAAAAATTCAAGTTTAATATTTAATATTTTTGACTGGGGCTTAAAATTAAAATTGATCAATTTTGGCAAGGAGCTAAAGATGTCCAAGTTTCCCAAGAGGTTATAGGGAGTAGTTTTGGGGTTTCGATTCCAGGGGTTAGTTCTTCATTCTAAATTGTCTTAACTCAATATACAATAAGTCCCAAAACTTGCCGCATAGCTAATTTAGTCTATGAAAGGAAAAGCATATACAGATAAGAATAATTTGGGATAAATTGGGGTGTAGATCGGTTGGTCGTATTATCAGTTGATCGTATCGTGGAAATTTTGAACTAGGGACCAGGAACTATGTATTTCTTTAGTTAAATAATTTTATATCACTATAGAATATTGTTATTGACCATGGTCACATTATCCAATAAGTTTTCTATTAAAATTTTTCTTCAGGAATTTCAAAAAATATGTCATTGTATAATTTGACCAGTGGTTAATTACAGTACTACATGATAATATAAAATTACTTAACTAAAAAATTTAATAGTTCCTGTTCCCTAGTACAAAATTTCGTATACGATCAACTGATAATACGATAAATTAAATGGATCCGACTAAATTGAACAAATTGTTTAAATACAGTTAAATTAACCTAAATTCAATTTAAAATTGTTAATTTTTCACCAAGATAACTGTAAATACTCACAGGTGATTCTGTCCACAATTCAGCGGATATGTCAGGATTTTTCGACTCCAGAGAGGTGTGGGCTTACCCACCCCAGGGACATTGTTATTGAACCCTTCATACAAATTTTCAATTGCGCTTATTTACTTTATGATCAGAAAATAGGTGCAAGCATTCTGTGTTGGGTTCAAAGTTAAGCATTAAATACGTACAAAATTAAGATACCTTTACTAATAAGCTACTTGTAGTAGCTTGCACAAATTTTATAAATTTGAATATTAATTTTGATTTGATTATTAATTTGAATTAAATTTTGTTTTCAGACCAAACAAGTGAGTGATGCAAATAATTCTGCGATGTTTTGTAAATTTCGTCAGTTGAGGAAATATACCCGATATTACTTGAAGTCATGGCACCACCATTTGCCCGATGAGGTCAATAAGTTGTGGAAAGGATTTCTGCCGCCAAAGACAGAAAAGCCTAACTCTAGTCATAATTAGTTTTGTTTCGTGTGTTTTATTCCTAATTCTAATCTAATTATTGAGAAAAAAGTGATAAAATTTGTGAACTGATGGCAGCCCTCATATAATACTCTAGTCTTTTCATTATGTATTTCATGTATTTTTCGTTCAATTATTTGATTTATTGACTAATAAAGTGATAACTTTCTAATCGTTAGAAATGCTTTCCTTGAAGTCAAACATTAAATTAATTCTTATCTTTGATATTATTGTCAAATATTTATGAAACCATAAAATATAAGGATATAATTGAAAAAAAGAATTGTTAAACTGTGAAATAAACTAGGTTAGATCTGTTGGCAAAATAAAGAAATGGAAGCATTTTTCATATTCCCGATACTTCATTATATTTAAATTTTATTTACATTATTTAAATGTCTTTTCAATTGAAATCGAAGGCACACAAAATTGAATTACAATAAAAGCAAAAATTACACAATAATTAAAATATTGGTCATCACAGGTAATAATGGGTTAAAACTAATTCAAAAGTATATCTGTTTATCGAAATTTCAATTTAATTTCGATACTCTTTTAGACAAAATCATTGAACTATTTTTCCATTGAATTCATTTTAAACTTAAGTATGTTTTCAATTGAAATCACAAAATAAACGCTAATTTTATTACTAAAAGCATTTTAATGCAATTTGTCTCTGAATTGAATTTGAGTTTGTTTTTGATTAAAAATTAAAATAAATAATTGAAAGAATTAATAAAAATATTAACGTTTTGTTCGTTAACTTTGAATCGGAGTTCGACACATAATCATGGATTTGCTGGTTTACAATTGATGGTCATTTCATAATTAATTCAACAAAAACTATATTCACAGAAATATAAACTTTTGAATTGTCTTAATATTTGACATAATATCGTATTTTTAGAAATAGTTTAGTCTTTCGTTTTGTGCGAAATATAATTTAACCTTAAATTACAATTTATTGATAATTCATGTTTTGATTTGATCCGCGCTCTTCATATCTTCATATTTAGATTTATTTATATATAAATAATTAATAAAAACAAAATTTTATCGAAATATTGCCTCAAAATTATCCAATTATTACATTAAATATAAACATTAATTAAGAGATCATATGATTAACGCAATCAAACAATTTTATGCCAATTCACTGATTCTTTGCTTTTGCTCTGAAATCTTGGATAAAATTTTAAGAACTTTTGTTTTGTTTCGGACAAAAAAATTGTAAAAATTGGGACTAAATGTGAAACAAAATGCGAACCAAAGAACGCATTCATTCATTGATTTGAAAAACTGAACCAATTTTGTGATGATTTCGAAGCTCTTGTTTTGATGAAGAAGTCATGATTTGGTGATACTATTTGACAATATGTCTAATGAACACAGTTTAAGGTCAGGCGACTGATAACATGGCAGGTGTTGACGATTCCGATGAGGGAGGAGTTGGCAGTTGTGGTACAGATATTGAATCACTTGTTGTCGTCATATTTGGTGTTTTAGACCTATTATTCACGGATGATATGGACGACGACGAAGAAGATGACCTGACTTGTGGACAATGAGGTCGAGCCAACTGTTCAATACTGAACGGACTATTGCGTGGCGGACATGACTGCGGGGCCAAAGGCGAGGCCGAACTCGTCATCTGAACTCTACTGCTGTTGATATCGTTATGAATCGAATGAATAAAATGATGGTTTGAAGTGTTGTTGTGATGAGGTATCAGATAATCACTATTAGGAACTGGAGGACTCGACAAACTCAGGTCTGCTGACGACAGCGTCAGGTTGTCTGCATCGCTCTCATTGGCACTCTTCGAGTCAGGAGTGGGCGCTTCTATACTGTCCACACTTCCGATATTGTCTTCACTTTCACCGGCGGTATCGCCGTCTAAATAACGAATGCACTTCTTTTTCCGCCTAAAACACACAATTAGTAAGTAATCGACTGCAAAGGATGCGACAAAAGGTGACAATAAATACCTGCACGGTTTGCACCAATTATTTTGTTGATCTAACCCGAATCTGGCCCTACACTTCTTGAGAGCACCGCCTTCTGTTTAAGAGAAACCCCAAATTCAATTAATAAATAGAAAGTTAGAAAAGCGAGAAATTGTTGAAAACGGTTGAATACCTCCGTCACTATTCTTATCTCTTTTCTTTTTCTTCTTTTTGGCGTTTGAGGCGTAATTATCTCTGGCCGTCCATCCGGGGTATAACTGCATGTGTAACTGCCTATAAGAACAGAATAAACAGTGGGTTAACACAAGAATAATAATAAAAATTATATTCTATTTAAAGGATTTTCCTCTAAAAGTAAACACTAAAAGAAGAGATAAACGAAAGTCTTTTTAATGATTTTTCATTTCTGAACTCAATTTTCAAGTTTTGTAAGCGTTTGAAAGGTTTGACAGAAAAGCATTTCAAAGTCACGTTCGAAGACTTATGTAAAAGAGATAATCAATTGAAGCCTTGAATAAATTTCTCAATAAATAAGAAGACATTCAATTTTATTAAAAATTTCTTTTAATTGACGCCATTATAGACAATAATTAGGAAAAAGCGTTTCATTAATAGATTCTTTGCCCCCAAATGCAAGCCTTTATCCCTTTTGATATCCTCTGAAAATGTCTGAAGAGTTGAACTGAACCGTGAATTAGTCTAACAAATGGTTGGAATTAATTCAAAAATAACCGATAAATCGTTAGTCAAAAGATAATAAATAATGAATTTTAGACTAAATTATGATTTATTTGGTAATGAAATTCATTTTTCACGAAAAGTGATATTCTTTTTATCTCTGAGAAAATCAAAGACATTAACGAAAAGATAATAAAAGAAAATAAACGCTTAAAACAAAATTAATGACTTAAACAGTGAAAGTGTTTTCTTTGAGGAAAACTATTAGAAAACAGATGCAAAAGGAAAAGTATTATTTGCACAGACCAGACATACCTTTCCTTTCTGGCCATATCATAATATTTCGCCTGTTCTTCACGTGTCAATGCGTGCCACTGCACCAAAGGAAAAGGTGTTATTTGGGGTAAGCATTCAAACATGATATGCATACCCGTCGACCCAATATTTGGTTGATGGCAGCGCTTTCTTTTAGCGTACATTCGGCCACAACTTTAGGCCTCATTTCCTTCATATATAACATAAAAGAGTTGAGCGGTTTCTTGACGTGTGGTTTGTCTTTGTTTGACTTCGATGTCTTTCCATTGAAACTTTCGGGCGTTCCGGGAGATGACAGCGAATGGTTGGCACTATTGGTCGAATTGGGTGGACTTCGAACACCTCCCCCACCACTTCCAGTACTGGTTCCGGTTGAGCTCCCATTACTGATACGACTAAGTGATGGCTTTTGATCGATATTATGATTTGATGAATGAGAATACGGCGGCAAAGAATGCTTCGAATTATTGCCATTATTCGACTGAGAGGTCGGTTCTGTACAGTGTGAGTGATGATTACCACCAATACCAGAAGCAGCAGCCATTGCGGCCGCTAACTCATGATGTTGCTTTGAGTTTGCACTGGCAGCTAATAGGGCAGAATGTGTCAGCCCTGGATGACCAGGAAGTCCCGGATGAGGAGAAATAAGAGGTGCGCGTGGAAACCCAGGAAAACCTGAGGTGGAAACTGATGACAAGCTCGGATATGGACCGCGAAATGCTCCCGGAGCCATTGGGTACATGGCAGGTGTGTGCCTAAACACCAAACATATCGATTAAATGCATGTTCATTGAAGTTTAATTTGTATTTCATACCATTGCAGTTGTTGTGCAAAGTCTGGGAATACTGGATGAGAATACTGGCCGTGACCAGGAAGTGGATACATCGGTGGCCGAGGGATACCTATTGGCAATCAAATGATTAGTTTGGGATAATTTGATATTTGGTTTTGCAAAAGAGGACCTCTTAGTAGTTGTATTGAAAGCATAGCTATCATAAGACATAATTATTTACTAAACATTTCAAATCAATTAATACTAAATTGCGTTTAATTGCTATCATTGGAGACAATAATCTGTTTTCTATTCTCTTTTACTCCAATTGTTTGGAAACAAGTGATGTCTTGCAATACACGACTGCTTTACACGAAAGGTAGCAGCAGTTGAACTGAAGGCAAGCGCTCAGACACTGCACGCAATATTTCAATCGGAGGCATCCCTGCACTCACTTACTTAAGAGTATAAATACCAGCATAACCAATTTATTTCAGGCAAAGTCTAATGTAAACAGGGTGTTCCTCACTAAAATTATGAAATCTGCCATATTGTTTGAACTATTATGCTATTGTGCCTTGCTCACTAAATATTCAGATTTAATGCAAAGATGTTATTGAAGAGGGGTTTGGAATAGAATAGAAACGTGTGATAACGTATGGGTTTCATCGATAGACTGAACATTGATTTTGTTTATAAGTTGTTGAAGGCATGACTTGACATTAAAATGCCATAACAAGAGTTGTTTTGATAGCATAACATGCGTTACAGAAACAGAGCCACAGCTGTGAACACTTGGATTGTAGTTCGGAAGTAATGCTTGGCTTCTGGGCTCGCAGTCGACCGAATCAGTCAGAGATCAGACGAATAATAACTTTTGCAAAGTTTATGAGTTAAGGGATATTTACTTATATCGAAATCCATCCATCCGGTAATCGTACCTGTCTTTGGATCGATATGGACAGGAGGTATTCCCATATGAGCTGGTGGTGGCTGTGGAAAGCCCTCAATATGTTGAGGCATCATAAATGAAAGTGGAGACCCGGGATGTGGTCCGACCATTTGAACCTGTTTCGGCTGATCATTGAAAATACGGTTTAATTATATCTCAAATTGTTTTAATTAAAAGTGTATATATTTTGAGCAAGTACAGCCTCATTAAATTTTAATTACTTTCAATAAACGAAAAAAATATTTGATTTCGTAATAATTTATTTTTATGTTTATAGCTATCAAATTAAGGTTCTTGGTAATTGAATAAATCAAATTTTCAAACACATGTAAATTATAGAAATTCAGAGCTGACGAGAAAATTATCGAAACCAAAATTTATACACTGATTACAAGTTCCAATTAATTGATAAAATTTGCATAAATTCACTCAATAGACAAGTTTTAATCAAATTTGAAATAACATGCGTTTAATTAATGCCATCAAATTGGAAATTAGTCAAAAACAAAATTTTAGTCTTATTTTTGTGCTGAGCTCAGGGATAATGCTTTGAATTATCAATTTTTATCATAACATTTGATAGACTGAGTAATTGATTGACAAAATGCTCATTAATTATGAATTAATATTTTGAGTTTCAAATCAAAGCATAATTTAAATTTATTAAACAAAATGCAGTGAATGAGTAAATGTGTCCATCAATTCTCCATTAGTCTAAAAATTGACTTCAATCAAATTTTTAATAACATCTCATAAGCTATACATATATTTCTGAACTTGAACAAAAAATTATCAATGAAGTAAATATCTAGTTATTAGTTATCAGATAAAAATATCTCTTATTTTCTTAAAGCAGTTTGTTTTGAATTATTGGAGGAAAAGACAAATATTGACTGAGTTTTATCCAGTTATAAATAAAACAAAAATCACACAAAATATTGAAATGCCAAACATCAAGATTAGGAGAATGCAAAACTAAAGTTAAGCAAAAATTGAGACCCGATTCGTTGATTAATGGTTCTTGAAAAGTTCAATATTTCAAAACAAAATGAATATGTTTTGAATATTTGTTTGTCATTTGGGAAATATATTTGTTTTTTAAACTTGTATTATAACTCAAAATATGTATTTAAATCACAAAAAATATGATTCAAATGAATAAATTTAAATGAATTTTATGTGAATTGGAGTTAAGATAAGATACGAAATGATAATAAAGTGCAAAATTTGATTGAAGTGGATCCGAGTCAAGTGGTGTGGGTTTGGGTTCCATATTTCTTTTATAAATTCAATTTTAATATACGTTTTAAATAAAGTTATGATTAGAGCTGACCCTCGAGAGTGAAACTCAATTTGAACGGCACTCACAATAACTACAACTGTTATAAGAGTTGCGATCAATCTTTCGATGCAATCGAATATCACATTACGTTTGAAAAGAGATAAAAGAGAAATAGTGAGATATAGGGATGGAGTGAATGAGTGATGTAACTGAAAATGTGATGTTTTCAGAGCAGCACATATTTAGAATGAAAATGTTATTTGTGATACCAGAGCGAAGACAAGGCGTCTTTTGAAGTTCGCCGGCGTTATCGCACCTCAGTGTTCAACTCTATCATTTGACCACATATTCACATCACATAGTATGTGGTTCACGATATCTAATTCCCAAATCCCGGCCCCTTTCCTACTTTCCTATAAAAGTGTCTAATAATGAAGTTTCAACTGTTGTGCGAATCATAATTAAGTCAATGAAAATATGAGACTAAATGCGAGTTTCAATACAGTTTGTTACGGGAGAGGGATGGGGGGAGAGAGAGAGAGAGAGAGAGAGAGAGAGAGAGAGAGAGAGAGAGAGAGAGAGAGAGAGAGAAGAGAGAACTAAGAGCATCACAGATAAAGTGATCAATAGATATTAGGCAACAGGCAATAGAGTAGTGCTGAGCGAATCGTAGTCATTGCTGATGCTTAGGATCCAAGTAAATGGAAGATCGAATGAAATAATAGTGCATTACAAGCACTGCTGCATTAGTGCTGTGCTCTACGCTCTCCACTCACTCCTCCATTACATCACTTCGGAGGCAAAGTTGGATGAATCGCAATATAAAGCTCTCAAATGATATTATGGCCAATAATTCCCATTCGCTCTTTACCTCAAATCAGCGAAAATCTGGATTCACTTCACTCTAAGGATCGAGTTTTCAAAGTCTAAAGTATTTGAGAATCTGATACTCAAATAAAATTTATTGAATAGCATTTCAACTTTTTATCATTAAGTGATTGAAAGACTTCTAGTTTTCAATACCAGACCCAAAGTGAATGATCGCAAGAATCAGGTCTGAGCCCTGCGATAACCAAATATGTGATGTATAAGTCAGGTCTTTTGGGGAATTAAAGAATTGGCAAAAAAGTAATAAATAGTATATTAAGATTGTAAACAAGTAACCAATTTTCAAACGGTTCAGGCTATCAATTCTGGTGACAGTGTGTACACTAAAGAGCATTCAATGAGAATCCAGTTTAATATATTCATAGATGCGTTCAATTTGATGCATAACAGATGTAAAACAAAGTAGTGCTAAGCTGCCATTGGCACTAAAGCCAGTGCTAATGGAAAATGTAAGCAAAACTCAAATGTTATGTAAGTCTCGTTTGTGAGCCTTTCATCAGCACTGTTCGTATGGCCAATAATTTTTGTTCTGTTCAATTGAAATAACATCACAAATAAAATGCAAAATATTGTGTACTTTTTGGTGAGTTTTGGGCGACAAACATACATAAGCCCTAAGCGTTTCACTTGATTACACAATTTCAATACGACTCCACTATAGGCGCATCACTTCGGATCAGTTGACACATTCACACAACACTGTCGACCAATTGTCCGAACATTTCATTTGAGAATCTGTGGGATTCCCCGCTCCTGTCCTATCGGATATTGAAAGGCTGATAGAAAAAGTGAATTGCTATCCCTTATGCCAATCCATACATATTGTGAAATGCATTTAAAGTGATGTGTAATACACTGTAATAGCAATGCATTTAATACTGATGTAAGTATTAGCCAAAAGTAAACGCACTAATACTGGTCTCGCAGATGGGGTCGTGAACTCATTCCTTTTTATTAAATCCCGGTGAAGGCATTATGCCCACCCTACACCCCACTCCTCGCTTTTTAACCCTAGTTAGCAATGTTTTGAAGCTATGTATACATTTAGTACTTAATACAATACATAAAACATATCTAAATATAATAGAAATCCATTTGCCAGGTGTTAAATAAGTCATTCAATATTCAATTCGTCAGCTCTTCCTCTTCGATATTGAAATACTCGCGAATAATATACCGAATAATTCGGTTCAAAGGCTCGACTGAAACATTGATAAAGAATTTGTTGGTTTCACTGGTTTTCAACACTCAAAGAAACTATTGAACAGAATTCACATTTAAAGCTTCAAAAAGTAATAATAACACTGAAGTAGAACTGCTTTAGTATTACTTTCCATTCAAAAGAGTTATTCATCCAAATTGAAAAAAGAGGGCAAAAGGAGAGACATAATAGGCTTTAACTAACTTTAAATATTAATTGGATAAACATTTCTCATTACTGTTTCCTCTCATTCACTATTTTTGCGTTTCAATGCATTACAACAAATGAGATTTCACTGCAAAATACTATTAATTATTTTCACTATTGATTAAAACTGATATATAGTATACATATTCGTTAATTAATTAAACAACTGATCCGCGAAATCGTATATTAGAGCAAAACATTTTGTATTTTTAATACTTTCACTATAACTATAACTCAGGGCTTTCACTAATGGCATCAAAATATTTGAAATTATAGTCATATTTTGATCGGGTATTCCGTCAAATAAACAATCGAAATGAGAAAATTATTTCAAAACACTATTTTCAGAGACAGATCAAGTTATCTGGATAGCCCTGGGCCATTAACTATGCGAGACTCAAATCTAAACTAATATGTCATTTGATTTTTGATAATAAAAAGTGGAATTCTTTCCAAATAAATAGTCAGCTTTTAAAATGATATAAACTGAAAGCCAGTATCTGTTGAGGCAATCGTTATGTTTGAAGCACAGCATAAACGGCAGACGAACTCTAAAAAAGTATTTTACAAAATAAAACTTGAATTTAAAAGCAATCCATCAAATGATTGATCAAAAAGAAGTAAAAAAGAAAAGCAACGGAGGAATACCCATATGAGAGAGACTTATAAAAAAGAGTGAATCCAAATTAGAATTGAAAGAAATGAAGACGAGTTGTGAGCACTGAATAAACTAAATACAAGAGTTTGTAATCTATGCAACTCTGAAGCTATACGTAAATGATATCGAACTGAATAGACATTTCTGAAGATGAAAGTAAAGAGTAGAGAATGTAATCAATTAGAGATCAGTGAGTGGAAGCATTAGACAGAGTGCACACTATTCGAGCACTGGTATGATATTCTGGTATTCAACGGTGGGGTTAACTCAATATTTCAGACTTGGGCTCATAGTCTGCAATTTTAATGAACCAATTCTAGTGAATAACAAACTACTGATATAACAGAAGTACTAAAAAATTCAAACAAAAATTCGAGTCATATTAGAAATTTATTATTACCTTAGACTTACACATAAATTCTGTGCTGTCGACTAACCCCTTGACTGAACTTTTATTTTATGGTTCAAGTAGTTCACGAAGAAAAATATTTTTAATATTTTAAACAATGCAATGAAAACTATTCTTTTTATTAAAATTTATATTATATTATGTTTTGAACAAAATATTTAATATTACTTTCGATTCTAATGAAACACAAATTCCTCGGATTCTATCGATTGAAAGACAAGTGAAATGAAATTAAAAAACTATTATTCGATGAGTTATTGTCTAATATTGAAAGAGAGATAAAATAAAAGAACAAATATTTCTAATTAACTCAAACCATACAAACAATTTTGGGATAATATTGTATGAGAATATATTCTTAGGGGCGAACCGACGCCCCTGTCATTATCACCGTATAGTTAGGTTCAAATTATTTCATTCTTTATTATTATTATTCACATCCTTAACCAGAGGCTAAATGAGAAAAAAGTCGACCACAAGTGAAGCACAGGCACAGAACAGCCATAAAAAGTGTTTGTGATTCAGTGCAACACAACAATAATGATAACGTGAAAAAGTTGGTGAAAATAATGCGCTCTAAGCGAGGGAAACAACACTGCTCTTAGACAAACATTAATAATGAGCGCACAATGAATACCAAGAATATGGAAGCGATAGAGAGAGGATAGTGACGAACTAAGGGCAGAGAGGCCTTCACTTTCACTAATTGGCCTTTGATGACACCCTAAACATAAACTACGATATTTGACACACTATTATCAGAACAGGTAATACCAATACAGAAATGGAGGGATTGTAGTCTATGCCGGCGCTCAGTTGTCAGTTGAGCGGACTGTTGTAGAAACCTACCCTAGTACAGCACAACATATGCCGCGAAAAGACCACCGATGAAGAGAGGAATACCGATACAGGTATGGTATGGTCTGTCTAATGAAGGGTACGTTACTGTAATTCTATTCATTGATGGAAAAACTGATGTAATTGTTTGACTCAATTCAATACAACTAACAGTACTTTGAGATCATCTATCAATTGAGAGAACAAATGCCAACCGAAACATACTATTGTCAGAAACAGCGCTTCATTTCACTCGAAGCCAACAGTTATTCGGATAATTGATTACAACAATCACTGAACTCAACTTTCTTTGACCGTATCTTTCGATTTATCTATTATTCTATTGTATGAAAAAATATTATTTTTCTAATACTTTGGTTATAATGTGTTAAATGTTATGATTCGTTAATTAGAAGTGATTTTCAACAAGTTTTTCGTTGCCTTAGCGCTAAACATATTGTTATTTAATAATAATAATGTTTAATAATATACCCCCGAAAGCAAACAGTATTATTAAAAAACAAGTTATTAATCATTTAGCGATTTGTAGAAAAAGCATAAAAAACAAGAAGAATTTGAATTCGCTTTTCGTGAAATTGAACTCATTAATAACAAATTATAGTCGAATAGGAATTTATTAAATTTTTATTAGTCTTTTAATGATATTTTAGTGAAAGAATTAATCGTCGATTAAGAAACGCGTTATCTCTTTGTTCAACATTTGATTTGGAGATCATTTTCAGGGCACTCATGTCAGACCAAAATCTCATTTTAAATAAATGGTTGAAATCATTTTAAAAATATTTATCGTGTCTTTAATTGATTATCAATCGATTAAATTAAAACTTTTTCAGTCATTTGAATAATAATATCTGATTTTGGTTTCAAAACACATTTAATGAGCAATAATTCATTAAATCAATGACTGATTGTCACAATAAGACTGTTCTTATCAAACAAATGAATAATGAGTCGTTCCTCACATATAAATTGGTTTAAAATACAATTCTATATATTTAATGGATTTTCAAAGAAGTGTTTATTATTATAATAACATATTTGGGGACAAAACGCTTTATGGAAATACTAATCGAAACGAAGCAAAGTTTGGCCCCTTTTTTAGCGAATATACCTATAAATTATGAATGAGAGGGAAATTGCGGTTTTGAAGTACAATACCGTCAATAAGTATATAATAAGTTAACAGTGCTTTTAATGTGTAGTAACTTAAGAATCCAATGGCGTTATCACCAAAAGCAGGTATTACTGACATTATTATTACTCCTGAGTATACTTCAGCTATTGGTTCACTTTAGCACTAAAAGCATCAAAAAGAGGGCAAAACTTCTCTTTTTAACCAAAAAGTCTTTTCAATGGAATAAAGAAAAGAAAAAGAGATTATGTTTTCATCCGCCAAAAATATGTCTAAACGTATGCATTAAGTGTTGAAAAATATCAGTAATAATAATATGAAAACAGAACTGAAAAACACTTTTCAACAATAATTCGATTAAAGCAAAACTAAGGGAAACAAGCTTTGAATCAAATTAATAGGCACTACATCGATGAGTAAAAATTATTTCCTACTCTCAATTCCCCCAAGGATGTGCCCAAGTCCTCGTGAAGAATTGGGCATATCCTTGTTTATTCTTGGTATTATCTCTCTTTCTGATTTGAAAATTTCTTTAAAAACGCTCACAACAATGATTTTTAAATTTTCAAAATTTTTGAAAGCAGGTGGGGGCGGGGGGTAACGCACAAAACTATATACTACATTCTTTCGATGTAGTGAAAAAGTTGAGAAATATATTACATTTACTTTAAATTTGTTTCAGCTTATTTGGAGATATGTGTCCCGAATTAGAGGCAGACCCGAGAGATTGGCTTTTGTTGAACGGAATTATTTATGAGTCCAAAGCCCGTAAAGCAATTTGTGACCACTAAAACAACCTTTGACTGCATTATCTATTTATTCGTAGCATCACTAATGCTTTCCTCAAATGTTTGTCCCTTTTAATGGATTTAATATTGAGTTCGAATCAAAGACAGCCAACAATTTGAGTCAACTATTCTTCGTTATGTGTTTTCCTCACAATATAATCATTTTTCAGACGTAATCAAAAATAAAAAGCAAAACATTGATATATGAAAAGATGATTAGAGCGCAGCGCAACCATTCTTAGCGATAGGCGTCGGGAATGAAACGGCTTTCGGCTCAGACTAACGCTTTGGCGAACATTTTTATACGTCAATCGATTATTTTGTTGGCCAACCAGACATTCAGAAGTGAGAAAAAGAGGAGTGAATACCAATTGACAGCAACACTGATCAACGCATATATCCATATATACCAAGTTATCATTGAGTGAGAGTCGTGTTATGCAATTATTGTGCGATTTTGTCACTATATAACCGAATATAAACTTAGCGAATATCTATTATTCGTATTATGTATGAGCTTTGATATGAGTAGTGCCCGAATTACACTCTATTATATGATTCGGTATTATATGCCTCACACCTCCCCTGAGACCAAAAGTTGTTCGCTTTATATTTTGGATCAAAGAATTGCCGCCAAACGACTTGTCATTTAAACGCAAACAACGACTCAATTATTCGTTACATAACTTAATGGTGTATTTAATCAAATATTTGTTTTATTAATTAAATACACATTTGTTTTCAGTTGTCATTCAATTATTCCAAAAAAGTAAAATCAAATCAAATCCGTCAACACTTTGATTACAATAAATAATTAGCTGCGAATCGCAAACAAATAAATCAAATTTTAAACCTTTAAAACTTTGTTTTTATAGTCCGAGTCAACTATTTTTGAATGTTTTGGATGAAAATTCCAATTATTTCAGATGTAATTAAAGCCAAGAAAAAGCATGAGTTAAATGAAAGGAAAACTTTTTAAATTTAGAAATTAAAATCTTAATTGAATTCAAACAAACCCTTCACTACTGCAAAGAGTCGTTACTTTTATCGTTAAATTCAAAATATTTCTCCAAAACTTAATTTCGAACAAAAATGTTAACTGAAAAGTAGTTTTCAAAGGAGAGAGAGAGAGAGAGAGAGAGAGAGAGAGAGAGAGAGAGAGACTCACAATTCATTTTTGTCAGTTGTGGAGCCCCTTCTCATGAAATTACTTTCAAGGATTAAGTAGTGATTGAATGTTCTTCTATTGGTTTTCATTAGAGAAATGTTTTTATGTGAGAAACAAAATGAAGAAATTCGAAAAAAAGTCGAAATCCGTTTGGATTTAAGTCTAAGTAAATATAATGATTAGCATTCGATCGGTTATCATAAAAATTTCACAGATTTAATGACTGATTACTGGGTCCAAAAATTCATGATTGCTGACACCCACCCCAATAGAGAACTGGCAGCAGTATTATGGTCTGGTTTGAGGTACAATAGGCATGAAATATTAGTTTGACTCTAAGTAACAAAACCTATTGTTGTGTGAATTCTGCGCTATTCTCGACACTAACGACTTGAGACTTAGTGGAAGAACTGCTCGTCGGTCGGGCCGAGCATTGGAACGGCATGCCTAACATTCCCTGGTCTTGTTGAACACACAAACTTTGAATACCACGCCTGCTTGTTAAGAAAGTGTTGCACTGCACAGCACAACACTCACAACAAAGTTCAGTTAACCCAAGATTGGAAAAGCAAAAGCACAACCATCAGAGACCAGTGCACAGCTAGAGAGAGAACTGAGACCTGAGAGACGTCTTAGGACTGGAGCCTTGCATTGCATGCCTTTGTCTGTTCGTCACGTTCTCAATAATACAGCTTTAGTGCAATCTTCAGCACTGCCTACAAATACCTACATTACCTACAAATACTACAAACACTGTATTAATGGAACCACTCAAATGCCTGAGGCCAGTCTCGCACACACATACACTCTATGCTCAGGCAGAATCTAATGGCTTTACGAAGGATTAGAGCAAATATCGCTTATATTCCTAATAAAACATTAAAAGATAAGCCAACGTTAATATCTTGACTCACATTAACTTATGTCTAATTTTATCGATAAATACAACATTTGCTTCAATAGAGAAAATAGAGGGGAGAGGAGTGTGTGTCAAATGTGTCAATTTATTTATATTTATTATAATTAACATCTCTTCAATTCATTTGAATCGACATTTGATTTAGGATTTCACAGCATTTGAATCTAAATAGAAGTGTCTTTCTCTCTGTCT
The DNA here is from genome assembly GCA_034702105.1 of Fuscozetes fuscipes. NCBI lineage: Eukaryota > Metazoa > Arthropoda > Arachnida > Sarcoptiformes > Ceratozetidae > Fuscozetes > Fuscozetes fuscipes. Next base: position 20,583 of record JAQGCS010000058.1, read on the forward strand.
TACGGCTCATTAGAATCTTAATTAAAGCGATTCTTCAAATGGCAACTCATGAATGAGAAAACGACAAAATCTTTGAGGTTTCAAATTTAAGCTCAGGGTTGAGCTCAGCATTGACAAAGCCCGTGTTGTGCCTGTTCTGTCCCAAACTCAATTGACAGACGCTTCGAATAACTATTTGCTCAAGAATTTGGATCTTCACTAACAAAGTAACTAATGATCACTAATTTCAGAAAACCTTTCACTGCATTACTCTTATATTTGTGATATATTTTGCCAAAATTTCAATAAAAAGAGACAATATTTGTATGTTTTGTGAGTAAAGTAAAGAATAGATAAACAAAATCACGTCATATGAGTAGAGTATAGTTTTGTTGGGATTTTTCTTAATCAAAGCTCAAAAGTTCATAAAATATTCAGAACACATAACAGTCATTAATGGATAGCAAATAAAAGATAAGTAAATCTTTTCAGAGAATTCTTTGTTTGATTTTAATACTCATATTAAGTGAAACTTTGTTTGAGGACTAAAACCATATTAAGAAATGAATTTTCATTAATAGATTGCAATTATCGGGAAAACGGAGTGAAAGCCATTTTTGAATAGCTTTTAGCAAATGTTAAATTTGGAGTTGAGATGAGTGACAGTCAGGCAGTAGTGGTATTGTGTGTATTGTTAGAGCTGTTAGTCCTGTTTAACAAATTGAATTGAACCCAATTTTGAGAAGCAGTGGTTAAAGTCTAATGAAGTGTTTAATCTTATTATTTGATTGGAGACAATAAATGAAGGAATTTATAGTAAACAATAATTGTGTGCAATTAAGTCACAACAATTGCCATTATATTAACCATTATTACAATAATCAATGCCTTTATCGACTTAATGTTCAGATAAGACAACTGTAACTCTCGATTGCTATCCCTCTCCTCTATTCTCAAGTATGTATGCATTATCTCAACGATAAAAAGTTGAATTTTGTTTGAGTAAACATAAGATTAAATGCGTTTGAGTCAGAATTAGCTGTCTTATTGAGGATGTGGTCGCGTCACCACTTTTGCACTAATGCCTATCGAGGGCTTAGTAGTGGTCCTCAAATTGAAATATGGCCTATCAATCAATACACAAATGACGAGCTTATAAATGAATAGTTCCCAGAATCTCAATTTGAACCTAAAGAAAGACACCATTGAATGAAGGGCTGAATATATGATAAGAAGTGAACACAAAACAACTGCTCTCCTGATAAGAGATCGTTGATAACGATTCCTAAATTACGCTATACTTTCAACAATAATATACACTAAATGTACATTGAATGCAAAGCATAGCCAACGAGACAGCCATAGACTTAAGCAAAATAAGCAACAAAACCATTGCTAATGCTTTTTCAGCACAATATCTGCTGTGAGTGAGACCACCACAGGAGGCAAAACATGCCTGGCTATAAACTCTTGAACACCAATCAGAACAGATTTTTTTTGGGTAAACTATGCTCTTCGGTGTAAATCATAATCAAGAGGCGAATGGCTAAACATAACACAACATCCAAATTGTAATGAACAGACCCGAGACACAAGTGCTCACACTATGCATACAATCAACGCAAACAACAAATAATAGATTGTTTCACAAAATGTGTTTATCATTCAATTAGGAAAAGAAAAAATTCATATTTTAAATACTAAGACAGGATTCAACTCAGAGAGAGAGAGAGAGAGAGAGAGAGAGAGAGAGAGAGAGAGAGAGATTGCATAACAATTTCAAGCAAAATACAAAAATAGCTTTTATATGAAAACGTAAAACAATCAGATATACCTATTCTTCTCTATACTAATTTCTAAATTTATTCATACCATATAATAGCATTCCATTGAATAGATACTAGAATTTATTTCGTTTATTCCTGCAAAACATTATTCTAATCGAATCTTTTTCAAATACAGATTGAAGACGCGATGTTGATGTTTGACAAACAGACCAATCGTCATAGAGGTAAGCGTCACAAAGATTATTTTCCATGTGCACTATATCATTGTACATTAAGTCCCTTGACGATCTCCTTTCAAATGGTTTGTATATGCAAAGCAAGGATAGAATTTAATTGGAAAAATCAAATCTGTAGTCATAGTGAAAGATGAGCGCAAATACCAAATATTACAAAAAGCTACATTTTAAACTATACTCACAGAGGTCTGATCGCTTAGAGCATTCTTGTGGCCATACATTTAGAACATATACTCCAAACAGAATGATATATAAATATATTTTCTTCTCAACGAAAAGAATCTCTGATTCTCTTCTTTTGTGTATAAAATTCATCACAAATTAATTCTTCACAAAAATAATGGTTTGGATTCAAAAAACTCATTAATATATCACATGAAATGACAGAATATTTTTTGCTGTGAAGGGATTCAAAGCTATTAATTCTAAGCCAAGAGTTTTACTCAAATTTATGCTCAAATATTCAAAGAAAAACTCTAAGCCATAAAAATGGGGGAAATTGTTAGTTAAGATCTTTTCTAATAATGGTTTTTGTATTCGTAGATAAGAATTTATAATTTGAGTCAAACAAAAATAATTGTCTTTAAATCCCTCACAAAATGATGAGTTATGTTATGTGAGAATTTTTGTGAATAAACACACTTTTCTTAACCTCACACCTAATCCCATGTATTTTCTAAATTGAACTAAAACTAGCATTAAGACAATCTCGAACATTTTTCCAGCATATAAAAAAGTAAAAGGTTGATACAAATCTCTATTTTATTAGTAACTTTTTCTATGAAAATACTTTTACACATATTTACTGCGATTTTCTCATTTATCGTTCAATATTTGATTTTTGCCTTAACTCTGAATAGTCAGTCAGTCCTTCAAAATCAAATATAATGAAAAATCTTCTCATTCTTTTGTTGGACAATATTTTTCTTTTGAGCTCTTATTTAATGTTTAGAAATAAATTCTCTCTATTTTGGTATTCAGTGTCTCGTAAGCCATAAGCGATGATAAATATTCTGATTCCGACTATTTGTAGTCTAATATATAATTCTTTAGTCAAATTCTTAGGGCATATAATACTTTTCTACTTATATAATCTATTCGTCAGTTTTCAGAGATGTCCAGTGTTTGTCATAATTCATATGGTACTCAATTCTATTACTGAAACCACTTGGTTAAGATTTTTCCATTACCAAATCAATCACCAAATTGATCGAAAAATGAACAAGATGAACACTTTTGTTCTTTGAGAAAAAGCTCATTTAGTCCAATCCAAAATTACTTGGTAATAAATATTTTCTTTTGAGCCATGTGTGCGTCACTTCAGTGGCCATAAATTGATTGTATAATTAATTTTCACTTAATTCTATAGAATTTATAGTTCGTGTCCAACATTTTCATTAATAATTTCGGATAAATTTTCTTAATATAAAGATTTTTATAGATATTATATGTGTATAATAAAAGGGATCGCTTTTACTGTTATTAAGCGATTAATTTTGCAGATATTGCTTCACATCTGATATAAAAAGAAATTACATAATCTTTTCTCATGTTTTTGCTGTTCCTCTCATCTCCTCCTTAAACGATTTTAACATTTCATTGTTTGAATTTCTTTTTGTATCTATTCCTTAAAATTAGTAACATAACTAGCCACATATAGAAATACAAACTTGTTATTTTTAGTCAATTCATTAGATATATGGCAAAATAAATTACTATAAGACAAATCTATATATAAATTTATATGTATTTTTGATCTATACTTTTGAATAATTTACAAAATTTGTGGTCAATTTGTGAATAGTTTCTAAATGGGTTCAATAATATTTTTGAATGAATTGAATTTTAAATAATTTGATTGAGAATTGATGTGAAGACATATTTGCATCAAATGATAATTTCGAGCATTAATTCACTTTTTAGCCAAAAAATTGTCATAAATTTGAATATAAAGGAAGAGAAGTCAGAATCAGAAGATAGACATAAATTTAATGTCTGTTTTCATACATATTGTGTTTTGTTTGCCTCTAATTTATAGAGCAGTTGTGCTTTACTTATATTTTCAAATAAAAAAAATATTATTTATTAACTCAAACCTCTATTTTTGTGAACACATTTATGCTTTTTAGTCGCCATTCATCACAAGGCATAAAAATATTCGATTTATTGCTCTTTCCTTGTCTTCCCCTCCTGTCCCGTCACAAATACACTCAGAGAGAGAGAGAGAGAGAGAGAGAGAGAGAAAGAGAGAGAGAGAGAGAGAGAGAGAGAGAGAGAGAGAGAGAGAGACTAATAAAATGGGTTCGACTTCTCAACTATTTTTATTACATCTCATATTCATTGCCTAACATTCAACAGTCAGTCAGGTTTTACGTAGAGATTTGCTGACAAAAAGTATTGCAAAATACATTCAAAACCATTAGATATAACTTAAGATAAATTGAAAAATATTTAAATCGTGAAAAGAATGCATTCATTTATTAATATCTTAAAATTCTTAGACTTGTTTAGAGTTCAGTCAATGACTAAATGGTTGTGAAAAATGTTAGCCTCGGCTCAGATTAACACTCATTTCGTTATCGAAAGTTATCTTTTTTTCATTGCAAATAAAAATCATTTGGAAAATAAAAACCAAAACAAACAAAATGTGATTTTTAACTCTCAACTGTTTATCGATCAATAATTGTCTACTAAATGATTAATTAGAAGTAATGGTTCGAATGACTTACCATTGGAACAGCTCCCAAGCTTCCATTCGGGTGATGAGGATGTCCGTATGGTGAATGAGGCAGGCCATACCCGAAAGGTGAGTGTGGAATGGCATCCAATGACTTGCCTACAAATAAATCCAAATCTAATAAAAATGTCATTTCTATTGGACTTAAGGAAATCCTATTCAATCAATTGTTTTCATTTATCGTTTCGATATATTGGAGACAAAAAAATAAAATAAAATTATACCCAAAAGATAACTGAGATTTAAGAGCGAATGTTTGTGACGATTGTTATCTATTTGAACGCTTGATTTATCCATAGGTTTGAGTACAGGTGCAAAATAATGAGACCCTCTATTCACCAGATTATCCGATCGAATAAATTTTAACGACAGTTAAGAGTTCACTCGAAATCAGATAATAAGCTAAAAATGCTTTAATTTAAAACAAATGTTTGAAATAATGAAAAAAAGAGCAAATGAGAAGAAATCTTCGCAACCGATTCACAACTGGAAACAATCCTTTCGTTTCGGACTTTAAGCGAAAAATGTTTGCTTTAGAGGAAACACAAGACCTTAAATGTAATTCATTTCACTTAAACCCTTCAATAAATTAAATATAATTCAGGTATTGATTAATGATTTTTGTGTTCTTTGTGTTCATCAGAAGTTAGTCTCAAAATTAGTTATTCGACAGAAAATGAGCCAAAATTAATGTTTATATTCATTTTGTGAAGCTTTGTGTGAAAATGACATTTTTCATACTAAACATTATTATAAGATTTTTCCTGTTTTGTTAGCAAAGGCTTTATTTTTTCGTATAATTGCATTTCTTTTCTTGCATTGAAATCAACTGAAATGACAAAAACTAATTAATGAACAAAATTTTCATTTGACTCACAATTTGCACAATAAATATATTTTTTCAAAGAAATTACTCTAAAAAAGGAAGTTTTGTTTGAAGTAGACTTCAGTAACCTTTGAAATCGACGATGACTTTGTCTAAACTGATCAGTGAGTGATTAGTTAAACTCATATCAAATGCTAATTAATTCGGTTCATAAAACTTTTGAATAAGCATGCTAAATTGAACATAGAGGGGAAGAGAGTAAAATATTAAGAAAAATAATGCGATTTCATCGACTGAGACAAATGTCAAATCATTTTGAAGACATGCAATCCATGTATTTATTGTCTATAATAAGTTTGAATCGTTATCTGCAGTCAAATGCAAACCAAGAATATAAACAAAATGTGAATTTCTATAACTTATAATAATTCTGTTTTGAAAAGTGGGGGCAAATTAACAAAGACTTCTCTGTCCGGAAAGCCATAACCAGATTTAGGTACGACTTGTAAGTGGTTTTGCAACTTATTTCTGAACAAACAATTCGAGACATTCATTGAGTTTAACCTCAGTTTAAAAACAGAATATAAATATTAAATGAGTCGACTTTCAGATGAAAAATGATTATAATTAAAATGTGAAAAATGTTAATGAGGTCTTTTAGGCCAATATGTCTAATATGTTGTGCTGTGCGGATGCAATTAATTGCTATCCACTCAATGTCTCCCAAATCGGATGGACTAATAATTTAGAGCTCCCAAAGAATATTCTCTTTTTAGTTGTTATGGTTGAGTAAAATCGAGTAAAACAGAGATAATGGCAATCAATTGGCATAACTATAATAACTAATACATTACTAACGATATGACGGATTGTATGCACTTTTGGTTAGACTCTGGTTGGAAGTCATTTACCAGAGGAACGTCTATTAGAGTTGGATAGTCTTATAGGCATTGAATGGCAAAAGTAAATAATACATTAGCACAACGACTAACAAGACTAATAACTTTGATGGCTGTTCCCAATAAAGCATCACAAAAGTGCTACCGTCGAGTGTGAACTGTGTTATGGCTGTGCTATGACTATATGCAAGAAGGCATGAAAGGAATGACAGCCTAATACCTATACAGCAGGTCTCACATTCAACACTAGCATCTCCTCAGCCATCATTGGCATCACTACCAGTGCCACAACTCAACTCTTATTATATAACACTGACAAGTGAGTAAAAACACGGGACCGGAGCCAACAGCGCCAACACCAACAACCGATTCACTTCTCAACTCATATGAAAGTGAGGGTCGACTCGAGTATAAAACTTAACGATCCATTAAATGCAAGAGAAAAAGAAAATTTATAGAAGACTTTGGAGGAATAGGTCACAAATGAAATGCAGATATAAATTAGTTTTTGTCTTCAGGTTTCGTATTTCAGTTGAAAAATAAAAGATTTATTTCAAACAAATAGCATTTTTCTCTTGAATTTTAAATCACTTTTGCTTTTCTTGTGCTCAGCATTTGGTTTTGCAAATGAGATTTGCCTCAAAATCTACTCAAAAGTCGCTATTTTTCTCTTCAATGCATTCATTTTAGAGAACTTTTTTTGTAGAAAATTTGTAGAAATGTGGGCTCAGTTTGTTTGAAAGCAAGACTTAAACTAATGATTGGTTTCGTTGATTACAAATATAAGTAATTAATTCCAAAATCAATTCTTTGTTAGAAATGAACAAAAAATGCGATAATTTCTTATCGAATCAGAAAATACACAGTTTTTATATTAAAACAATCGAAAAGTACTCCAAAAGTATTTGTGACGAAACAATAGACAACTGATATATTTGTGGTCTTATCTCCAGATATGATATGGTATTAGTGTATGCAATGCTTACCAAAACTGTGGGTACTCTCTGGTCTCTGTATGTGATTATTACTGGTCTTGTTTGACGAGAAAGTCGGTCCCGACGACACTCGAGAACTCTTATCCTAAAGTTAAGCAAAAAATAAGAAATATATAGAAATATGTAAAATATGAAAAACACATGATTTGGTTGCTTCGAAAGAGAGGAGAATATGCGTTAAGATATTACACATTTAATGCGATAAATAATTAAATGTTTATATTATATTAGTTATAATAAACTGCATTTCACTGATAGTTCAGATAAAATCCAAGAGCATATACTATGTGTGCAAAGGATTCGCTAAGGATCTCAACCACTAATTAATGAATGTATTCATAAAAATATATAATCAGAATAGTCATGGTGTGCTTATTGAAGAGGGATTCCAAAGCGGAACCAAATGAAGATATTTTTGTGACACATGTATGTATACAATGACTGTTGGTTTGTCACTAAACCGATGTGAGGGTGTATTTAAACAATTTTTTGATAGCTGTTGTGATGGAGGCGTTTAAGGCATACTCCATGACTAACTTTTTTGTCCTTCAAGGGTCCCAAACATATCAAGTGAGAGCACTAACAGCTCCGCAGCCAAATATCCTGTACTGAGAACACTGAAAGCCATAACAGAGAGGGAATGCATATACAAACACAACACGACATATACACATATGTAGTGAATATTATGCACTTGTAGTCTGACTTATGAACCAAATGTTTGACAATTTCACAATTTTTAGACATATTTTGCAGACAATATGCCTCTCATTCCCAACCATTCAATCATTTGATTAAATATCGCAACAAAACTAACGTCGACTCAAATCAGAGCCAAATATAAACAAAAAAGAGTTGAAAATAATTTGAGAACAAAACAAAAGCAGTGAAACGACTGATTCCCCGAACAGCGAAAGTGTTGGACAGACAGACCTGTTCTCCTTCTGTAATAAGGCTAGACTTGAGATCGTTCAGATTCTGTTCACTGATGGCCCGGTTTTCTTCTTCTTTTTCTCCCTCGTCGTCAAACACTTTGATCTCATCAGACGAGGCCAAGTCGTCAGAGCCGGCACCGCCGACCTGCGGCATCGCAATCACCGGCACTGCCAACTGATGAGTGTCTCAATGAAGGTGTAAATTCCACAACAAATGCCTAAACAGTAATGCCTTTTTGGCACTGGCGGAGAGCGCCGGCGATATAGTTGGTATGAATTGGGTGAGCACTTGCTTCACAGCTACCTCTCCTCTGACTATCTTTGTGTTTGCCTTTACTTTGAGGAGTCGGCCGCTATTCTGGTATACATTTGCGATAAATTTGTATTCGAGGCAACACTAGTAAAGAGCACAGGCAGTCACTGGCACTGAAGCACTAGCACTCTGTCAAACACACACAACACATATTGGTATCTGAACGGCACAGAAAGCATTGGTAGAGTTGTAGTGGTGTTAGTGCTGTAGTGTTTAGTGAGTCGCCCCATCAGAACCACATTGAATGCATACACACAACACATAACAACATCACTGCTGTTCTCAGAGCGCATTCCTCTCAAACTTTGCAGCCAATGGAAGAGCGTCTGAGAAAACCAGTTCAAGAGCCTCAGGCTTACCAACGATTTCGCGTTTGCCTTCAGGATCACCAAAATTCGCACTAAACTATCTCTTCCAAGGTTTGTCTGATGAACCAAACGCCACACTAAGTGAGTAAACCAGAGTGTCAGCCCCAGCACCAGAACACTGTTGGAGAGTAGAGGCCAGTCAGGACAGGCTCAGTATAAAGAAACTGAGACCAAAAGGAAGTCTTGACTGTGCTTGCTCCAGTGATAAACTTTACCAAAACGCATACATTGAAGAACTGCTACAATAAGATAAAGAGCCAAACAGTGCCCAAAAGATCCCAATAGAGACCAATATATCGTATTTAAACGTCACACCACTGCAGTGCTAACAGCGTAGGGGCGGACCACTAAAATCAATGTTTAGTCCACTTCTTAGAAATTTGTTTTGTTTCTTAAATATGGGCCCAATATAATCAAGAGAGGAGAGAGAAGGCAACCAACAGACCAGACCCTACACTAAGGTGTGCTCACATCAACATGAATTGCACACCAATTATTGAAATCTTCTAAAACACACTTTGAATGTTCACAAAAATTCTTTACAAATAAAATTTCCTCACTTTCTGACACTTGAATACTAACAAAGTATTGAAAAAGTATTTCCAAGTATTTGTGTAAATAATACTTCAAATTCCTTATGTATTATCGCATGTATCGCAAGACTCATAAAAAATAAGAATCACTTTTTATGCGTATAAGTAATACATAAATTGAATACCTGTGCGACTAAACGCTTATATGTTTTCACTCTTATCAAACATTTTTTAATTGGCAAAACTTTTTGCTGATCATAAGTCAAGTATTTCCAACTTTGCTTTTAATTTCAAATAAAAAAAATATATATTTTAAGAATTTATGAATAATGAGCTTGATAACGCTCGATAAGGACACTCGATTCGATCGATTCTATCGACTAAATTGCAGACTCTCTTTAAATAATTCTAAAATTAAACATTATTTGACAAAATTTCTTATTTATTATCGGATATTATTAGAAGAGAATTGTCTTTACATATATCCACAAAATTATGATAGGGCTTTGTTGAGGGGGTCTTAAGGTTAAAGGATCTGTTAAATTGATTTATAGCCAAAATTAAAATCATTTTTATTAGAGGAAAACTTTTGACAAACTGTGCTATACTTTGTTGAGAATATGTATTAGGCTTTGATTTATTTGAGTTTATTTTTACCCTAAAATGCGAGTTGAATGGGAACAGAATGAGAACAGCACTACAATAAAAGTCGTCCTACGCTTTGGTTGAGACAACTTTTTCTTCAATTGCATTACGGGTTGAAAGATATGTATAATAAAAAATCAAACGAAAACCAAAACGAAAGTAAAACCAAAATAAATAGTTAGACGAATAAGAAGTGGTCTAAAAAATCTGGTTTTCTCTCTTTTTCCTCTCCTCTGACTGTTGGCGAAGTCAATCATTAAATAGCCTGAGCTGTGAATACAGTATATATTTAAGTAGTGATGTATCTCTTCATAGGTTTCACGCGTTGATTCAATTGTTAAGAGACGGCTACACCTCTCAGCGCAGTGAATACTGGCCCCGGACTTATCGGGTATGGTGTGGACCGGATTATAAAAACTAGATTTTATTATTCGAGATTTTGTTGAAAGATTTGACGCTTTTTCTTACAATGTTTTGCAGATCAGAGATAATGTTTGAAGAGATAAAACTTTTTGAACAAATAAAACCTTTGACTCAAATAAAAAAAAATAAGTCATTTCTGCGATTAATCGGAATTTCAAATATTTATTTAACTAAAAGAAAATTATTTATTCAAATCTGAGGATTATTTTCAGTGAAATCTCTTAAATTCAAATTCAAATTCGTTTTTCGCCAAAAGTTTTTATGAATTTTCAATTTGTTTTGATTAACAGTTTTGCGAAATTATATATTAAGTGTAAACGAGAAGTGAATATTTGCAGCAAAGAATCCAATGAAGTGGTCATGAAATGGAGAGTTGCAAATAAGTGGGGCTGCGATGGGGCAGAATGAGGGGATCAGCTAATTCTGATGCTAACTATAATTAATCAGAATGTAATGTCACGATGAAGAGTATGAACAGACGGCTGAGTGTATGTAGAATGAGGTGACGCCCACTTCTCATCCCTGTTAACTAATGCCCTTTTCTGCTAGCATTTGGAGAGATGTCAGTTTGTCTTTAAGATATAGTGAATTATTTTCATAAATTCGTTTTCTCTGTTTTGCATTATAAGAGCGTTAAAAGTGATGTTACATCCATTACATCGCATAACATCCGTCCCTCAGATTCCTGTATAGTCTGTTCAGTGTTTGCAGTTTAGACTTGTGTTCAGTACTTTTTGCACAGAATATGTTGTGTTAGTGTCTAATACAAGGTTTGAAAGTTGATTAACATAAATTACACTTAAGGTTTGCATCCATTATTTGTTTTATATTAACTATGAAGTGATTTATCATTACAAACAGCCCGTAGCAGTTTGTGACCATATTGACCTTCCAGAGCACAGCCAGTGCTAAAACTGTGCATAAATACCATTACTAACTACAATACAACACCAACACAACAACACAATCATAAGCTTCTGGGCGGCGGTTCAGCCGTTGCAGTCATTCAAAGCCGAATCAGAATTTATCAAATGCTCGAAGTATTGCTCAAATATGTACAACAAAACCAAAATCAAGAGTTAAGGCACACAACTGTTGACTGTCTCAGACTTATTGCCTTCAAAGACCTCATAAACAAATTGAATGCATTTCAGAGACTAAAACAAAGTGAAGAAATGCTCGAATACCTTATTTGGCAAAAAAGGCAGAACTTTTTTAAATCATCAAAGCTATAAGAATTGCCCCAGGCTATGATTTAGGCACAAAACCAAAATAAAAGCGGCATCTCTTTTGATCTTAACAAAGTCAATCATTTTCTAATACAATAAACAATTTCCTTAATGTATCACTAGATTAATAACAAATATTGTAAACCATATCAACCTATTTATTACTAAATTTCATTAATTTCTTAAACAAAACTCTCTCTGGGATTGCAGTCACTCTCTGCTCACCAGAGGATAGGAAGCGCTACTTCACGGCTCCAAAACAAACTAACTTATTGTGATCACTGATCGCACATATACTCATCCATTTGAATGATGGTTAACCGCATGATATTTCATTTCATTTATTTTTCTTCTCATTCAAAAAATTGATATATTTTAACGATATATTAAAGCAAAAAATGTTTCATTTGAATAATTTTGGTTCACTTTAAGCCATTTCCCTAATCGGCTGCCAATCGATTCAATCTTCACAATAATTGTGTATTAGATCTAATCAGACGGTCATTAAATAAACTTTTATTAGGGAATGACAGCCGAACTCATACCTAATGAGAAATGTTTGCAAAGACTTTCGTTGCGAATCAATATTTACTTTTCTTATTGTTTTTATTTACATATAATTGATGTTTGGCTCAAATTTTCTATTTTTTACTTAAGTTTAAAATTTGTACTCCAATGTTGTTTTTGTAAAGACAAGCAATCACCATGATTTTTAAATTTATCTATTGAAATTCAAGCAACTTGAGGTAGTTGTAGTTTCTAGTTCAAGTTTCGAGTAATTTAAAATGAATTTGACCATGATCGAAAGTTTTAAATTGCATTATTAAATTGTCAGGAATTCAGTGATATTTGAGGGCAAAAACAGGTGAATATTCGCAAACGATAGCGAATGAGGGGCTCTGCGATCGGTGTGAGGAACAGGTGAATGGTCTCTGGTATGACTGCGATGTAATGCATATTATGCTGACTTTGCTATTAGACCGGAGCAGTCAGTGCTCAGTCAGTAGTCATTGAGCATAAACTGAAAGCAATTCAACTTTAGTCGACTTAATTAAAATATAAGTCGAGTTTGAAATGATATGTATTTGCGTCGAGAATGTGGACAAATATGAGAGTCTGTACTCATATAATACATGATTTACAAAGCGTTAATAAAACAGAGTTTGCAATTAAGTTAATCTCTTTCTCTTTTATGCATTAAATTATCATTCATTAGATCGAGTAATGCCTCAAATATTCTTTACGATGCCTTCACTCAAACAAAACCAATAAAAGAATTGCAAATTCTTAATAGACTTACGATTAAACTATTTTTCATTCAAATAAGTCAGTAAGTGAACACAATTTGACCATATATTACAAATGCACCAAACATTTCATTTACACAATATATTTCTAATATTCTTTTGGTTACCGAATGAGAAAATATTATAATTAATCGAAATTTTATTCAAAAAAAAGTAAAATTTTTTAATGAATTTTACTTAAAATAATTGATACGAAGCGTCAAAAGTGATTATTTTTTTGTTGAAATAAAAATGTCATTTAAATTGATGTCTATTATTATATTTAATTATCAGATAATTGCGAAGTCATTAGACAATGAAAATGATGTGAAAGAGTGGGACGGGTGTTACCACTGATGGCAGTTCACAACAAAAAATAAGTTACAGGTATTCGTCGATACATTAGAGAATAACGAGGCTGAGGAAAGGGAGCCAACCCTCGCCCCAGGCCTTACTTACTCGTTAGACAATTGTGGCATCTAATGGGTTGACACCAATTACTATTCTTATTCTTCGGCTTCTATTTTATGACTTTTAAATTTGACTCAATCATTATTCTCATCCAATTACATAATTTGATAAAAGAATTTTTTTACTCAAAATTATAATTTATTCCATTTTCACGGCTTTCACTCCATTTTAAAATTTAATAGTTCATATTTGTTAATAAAAGTTTTGAAATTATTTCTTAGCCATTAATTAGAGTAAATCGACTAAAAGAGTAGCTTTTCTTAACTTTTAATTTTAAAATTTTCTGAAAGAATTTTAAATAATTTAAACAAATTGTTACCTGCTCAAATATATTTCATAACTTATAACTTATAAGACCTGCGAAAAAGGTTTATAAGAAATTAATAGAATTGAATTTAATTATATTTCAGGGAAATCGTGAATCTTTTGAATGGTTTTCAATGAGTTTATTCTTTTGCTTAAGTGTGAGTCTCTCGACTGTTAGTCTTTCCTCGTTATTCAGTTCACAGAATTGTATTTCTCTGTTCTTTTTGCCGATAATTAGTTGTATTTCATTTAGAATGAATTGAGTCCACCACCGATTCAATGTCTTCTCCAATGAAATGTGTAAATATTGTGCCGAATGTAATGTCCAGTGAGAGTCACTGCAAACGATTGGATGCATTAATTGATTATCGATTTGAGTGATCCACTCATCCCTAACGTAAACCTCAACTTTCAAATGGTTTGATTCGATTCTGACGTTAACTGATTTACTGCTCCTAACAGTTGACGGCATTTCAATATAAACGTCGACATCGCTATGACTTTGACTCCAATAATATGTCTGACATTTGGCACCGTTTGAAATATCAAACATTTTTTCTTTTTTAGATTTCAAACAATTTCTTACACTTTTCTGTTCTCACAAAAGAATAAGAATCTAAAGACTTCAAAATTGGAACTTTACTGTGACTTATATTGAGCGAGGTAACAATTGATTTCAAATGAAAAATAATCAAAACTTCTTCAGCTTTGGATTCAAATACAGAAAAGCTAAGAATCAACACTTTGACAGTTATATCAAACAATGTTTTTATTATAAACGAATGTCTAAGAATTTTTTAAAACTTTTAAAAATCAAGTTTTGCTCGAATTTAGATAAAATTTGAGAATATTTTCTATTTGTATATAAATAAAATGAAATAAATTATGGCATAAAATCGATTGTCTTGTTTTGCCAATAATTAGTCGAACATTAATAGGCTTCGCTTCTGATCGACAAATCCAAGTCATCGGACGCCAAAGATTGGGTGTCAGGGATGGCCTCTTTGTCAGGACTGGCTATTGTATTGTATTTCAATTCAATTTTAAAATAAGTTTACATTTATATTTTGATGGATTAATACTTGGAAGTTCTTCGACAGAGGAAGCGTCGTCTCGCGGAGCCTTTCTTCCTGAAAATCAAATGCAAAGAAAATATAAAATATAGAAAATATAAATTTTAAATATTTTGTTAAATACTTATACAAAACCAATAGATTAAGAATAAAGCAAATAATAGAAGAAGACTCAGAATCACAATAATCACTATCACTAAAGTCTTCACAGAACTGGGCGATTGAGTAGAAGGCGAATCAGATGCTGGTTCTTTAGGTGCATCTAAAATGGGTCTTTTGACTGTAGTCGAGTCAATAATCCCTATCGTCTGCTCTTCAAATGGTGTTTCAAATGTATCGGATTCTATGCTTTGACTTTCGGTTGTTTGCGAGGATTCGTTTCCATTTGTTTGAATTTCCATCGGATCTGAAGCACTACTATTACTGATAACATTTGAAACGGTTGTTGGCAACTGAGTTGATCCCAAGTCCAACAAATTGAGACAAAAAATGATGACAACTAAACCATTCATTGTTTTTGAGACTTAAATCAAATGTTACTTTCATGTAGTCTTAATTCGAATTATGAAAAGCGCGAGAGTTATCAAATTGTGCATGATAATGAAAATGATCAATTTAATATTCTCTTATTGTAAATTAATGTAATCAAATGAACATGCCAAAACAAAAGTTAAATGATTAGTATATGCTAATCTACGTATATGACAAAATGTTGGACCGGATCTGTGCTATTATTAATTCAATTATTCAATTCATGACAATTACAAAGAATCCTATTCAAAATAATCTTTATAAAATTGGTGAATAAATAATATGAGAATTCTCTTAAAGGAAAGTTACCAAAACCAGACATAAGAGGGAATGACTGTTCCGTTTGACTGCTTTTTAAGCATAAATATTAGTCCACAAAATTGATTGAATTTTCCGCAAATAATTCATTTGAATTATAATATTTTCAAAATTACGACAAAATCTGGTCTAACCTATAATTAAAGACCGAATACATTAAATATAAGACAGTTGAACCTTAACAATAAAAATGCAAATTCTTGGTCTATCACATCAATAAAATTACAATAAAATATGGTTACAATAAAATTATTATTTTATTGGTATTGTAATGATTCTAATTTGTAAAATAGTGATAGTTTCTAATCAAATTCGCTTTTATCTAAGATTTTTATTAGAAATTAAATGAAGCACTACCTAATCCTTGCCAATTATGGAAAATGGTACTTTTCTCACTATTTGGACATATAAATGCAATTTATTTTGTAAAGAAGTTCAATGTTTGCTAAGTCCAGGGTAATTTAGTGGAATACAAATAGAAAGTATCCTACATTTCAAAGAATTGCATTGAGTTTAAATGGTTTTCTCGCTTTCGTTGACTCCAATCGAATCCATTTCGCACATCATTTCATTCAAATTATTATCAAAAAGAAAAATATTTCAAAAAAACGAATTCTATTCATAAAATTTATTGAACTAACTTTGAGAGAGAGAGAGAGAGAGAGAGAGAGAGAGAGAGAGAGAGAGAGAGAGAGAGAGAGAGACTGTCTGCTCCGATAATAAGATTGAAGTCCGCAAACTCCAACTCGAACTCCAAATTCAGTCTTTAGACTAAATGTTTGTGAGCTTTGAATTAAGAGATACCGTTTAGAGTTGTGCTGAATGTGGAGAACTCTCATCATATAATTCAAATTCGCTTTGAGTGCAAACCATTAGACAAGACATCAGTTCTGAAGTAATCGAAGGACCGTTCGATCGAATGCTATTCACACGAGAAAAGAGGTGGGTTTCAAACTCTCTGTTTAATTGCTTCCAATTTAATTACAATTAATTGCATTTTAATGATTATCCTTCAAATAAACTTCTTATCAATTCAATATTAACTTAGTATGCCTTACAAATTGATCTTGTCACTTTGTTTGGCTTAATTTGAAATATATTGATATTTTGTAGAATAGAATAAATGAAAATATTTTCACGAATTGTATAAATATAAGAAATGTGTCAAAAGATTTCAAGAATATTGCAGACAATAATAGTTTTGGTAATTTTAAACTAATTTATAACGTGTTATCTTCAAAGAACATATTTTTTGTTAATAGACTGAAAACATGCAAAATGAACATTATTTTGATCTAATCAGTGGCCATAAAAGTATAAAATCCTGTTTGGAGTTTGCATTGAATCGATTGAGTGTTTAATCTGTAATTCCCTATATTTTAGTGAAGATTTGAGAGACGCATACATTTTAATGATCTCATAACTAAGCCTTAAGACGTTTTAAGACAATATTATTGAGTCCACTATATGGGCGACCCTTCGATCAAAAGGCCATCGCTCGGGAAATAGCGTTTTTGTGCCCAATCTCTCAAATATTGAAAATAATTTTCTTAGAACTAAATCCCAGAATTGTCGCTTATTTTCAAAATATAGAAATGAAATAATTTAAAAGATATTGAATTTCTAATCTATTCGAGTGCTCTCCAATTGAGACAATTTTCCAGATGTTCTCCAACTAATTCTGATCGATATATCAATAAAAACGTTTCCAATGATTCTGATTGAGGTCTAAGTGATGACAATTCAGTGAAATTGCAGTCCTCTGGCGTGAAATCTGAGGCAAACTTAGCGCTCAAATACTCATAATTACATACATTAAAGTCGCAAAATAAGTAAATCAATTGGACGTGACTTCACTATTGGTTACTACTCTCGTATTCTCTTAGTAATAGATATTATTTTGCTTTCATTCAACGATTTGATGAACGGTTGAAAACCTAAAAATATACAAATTCTATATTTGAATTCAATGACAAACAAAATCATTCAAAACATTGATTCGTCAGTAATTTTATTGAGAAAACAAACAAAAGTTTTAAAATTATTTGTCAAATACTGAGAAACAGATATAAAATGTATTAAATACTTCCAACAATTCATTGACTTCATTGCAATCCAAAGAACTTGTGATTACAAAGAGATACCAATTTTCGTATTTAAATTTTTATTCAATCCAACAAATTGTATCCAAAAATTAGTATAAGTTGAGGCGAAAAGAACATGGACAGCTAGTCTCCAAATTACCATTTATATGATCTTGAATTATTGATTGCTTAAGTGGAGCACCAACGCTTTGAGATGTATCTATTTAATTTTAATATCATATCATAATGATTGTGAAGGAAGTAATTTAAATGCATTAACGAAACCTTTCAAATGAATTTGTTATCGATTTAATTGAATCGAAAATAGAATTGTATCAAAATTGTGCTCATATTTGATAAAAGCGAAATATAATCAGAATTTATGTTCACTTATTTTATTAACATTTTTATCTTTTATACCATTTCACTGTCAGACTATTGCAAGACTATAGCCAATGGCGTAGAAGTGATTTTGATTAATGGGTTTTAATTAAAAACCAAAAAGCCTTAAATCAGAGCAATGACAGCAATTTTATAAAAACATATTCTCCTCGCTTCAATTATAATGCTTGCACTGCTAAACTTCTATAAGGGTTGAGGTTGCAAATTGAAAATAGTTTTCAAATATGGGCTAGTTATCAATTAAAAATTAATTATTTACTCTTCACTCATATCACAAAAAAATGTTTCCAAAGAATGTATTTATTGAAAGTGAAAGTTAGGAAGTGATAGAAGTGATAGAAAACGGAAAGAAAGAGAATCTGAGATCACCACAAAAGTTATTATTGTTTGGATCTATTGTTAGTTAGGGACGAAAGACCTAAATATTTCCACATATTATAGAATCTCTACTTTTTAGGTTATTATTCTTTGGTCAAATGAAAATTTGGTGCACTCATGCTATTAACTCTGTGCCTCATTCACCACAAACATAGTATATCTTTAGAAATAAATTCTATTGATCTGCCATTCGATTGAAAGTAATTCAGAATCAAATCAAAGCCATTGTTTTAATATTAACTCCTCAAAGGTATTGTTAAAAAACTCACCTAAAAGGATTTGCAGTTTCAGTAAAGTGCCATGCAAAAACGGCACTCGCGCAAACTCTGTGTGACATTTCTCTCTACTCGCTGTACGCGACCTCTCATTTTCTCATAGCGGAATTATTATGAAACTCATACGTTCTCTTAATTAGAAATTGCTAGACAAAAAATTACAAGTCGTTAAATTAAGACTATCACTTTATAAATTAAGTCGATTATCGATTGAGGCATTCCTTAAATTTTTTCTACCTCACACATAGGACTAAGTTTTTATAGGCATCTAAAGTGCTTTTTGACTTTGCTGAAACCACAAATCCTTTAAGGTGTTAAGTCCGCTTTTGAATATTGAAGACTTTGAAGTGACAGTGAGAGCACTCAATGATCTTCTATTTTAAAATCTCTGATAATATAAAATATATTCAAATATACAATAATATAAATATAGTATAGACTGAGAACTAGTGTTTAAAATTTTCTAAAAGAGATTTCATTTTTAATTATTCGGGTTTAAAGTGAATGTAGTTGAGAATTAATCTATCTATTTATTTTATTAATTCAATATAATTTTTTGATCATAAAATTTTAATCAATTTTTGTTCTTAAATTTGTTTAAATATTCTTTCAACCAAATTTCCATAACAACTAATTGCATGATGATCCCATTGAAGACTTACAATGGGTATCTAGGATAAGTTGGATGAATAAAACATAAATATCGTTCAAAAATAAACACATAGCTCGACTTCCCAATAATGTTGATCCTATTCAGATTTTGGAGACTGATCTATGCATGTTACATCAAATTATAAATGAATTAAAAAATTATTAATATAAATTAAAAATATATTGATAGTCTTTAAAAATTTCCCAGACAAACTTTACTCGAAAAATTTCTAGAAATATTTTCGAGAGAAATATTAAGACATTTCTAACTTTCAAACAATAAAGAGAAGCAATAAAATAATTGAAAAAGAAGATTATTCCAGTTATTTGCACACTTTATATTTAATAAAATAGCATTTAAATTGTCAAGAATAGATGTTTTCGAAATATATAAATTATCATATCTATATTTTCAGGGATGACCAAGGGTCCATGTCTTACTCTCTAGAGTCGAAAATTTTGGGTTTACCCCCTAGAATTTTTAAAATTTTAACATTACAGGTATGCCCCTGGCCGCTGAGCGAAGGGGG